>LOEQ01002605.1:66869-88897 GCA_001685075.1 Bramus lutescens | reverse complement strand
TAAGGGCTGTCCTATCAAAGGGCCAAGGCAGTTTCTTTATTAACCAATGAAAGTAACACATAGGCAGATGACCCTCCTGCACCATTTCCCCTTTTTCTGTTTAAACAAAAAAGAAAGGCTTTCAATGACCCTCCTGCACCACAGAAGAGACTGGCTTCTTCCACAAAGGGGTATTTGGTGGGATAGGAAGTTAGATCACATACCCATCTGTCTGGTTGGTTGGTTGGTTGGTTGGTTGGTTGGTTCGTTGGTTGGTTCGTTGGTTGGTTCGTTGGTTAAATAGTTAATTTCACAGACACATATTTTTAAGTTTTAAGACTGATAACAGGAAATTTAACAGTCAAAACTTAAATTTAGACCAAAATGTAAGATCTCATCTTTCTCTTTTTTTTTCTCTTTTTATCAGAATGACAACAGTGCTACAGTGTTTGAAGGCCAAAATTAGGTTTGATTTTTTTTTTTATAGTAAAATGAATTTAAGATGATAACCTCAGTCATCTAACACTGCATACAGTACTTTGTGAACTCTGTTGTGATTGATTTTCTCCCTAGGGTAAGGCCATGTCCTTCAGTACAGAATGTGTTTACAGATGCTTGCTAAAGTGGGAGGGAAAAGGAAAGGTTTAACTTACAGTTGGGAAAAACAGGCTTCCACTTGTCACCAGGAGCTGCCCAATGAAATCTGAATTTACATAAGATTGATTGTATTTGACAATTGTCAGCCACATGAAGAGTAGAGATGAGTAAATTCCTGACACTTACATTGCATTTTTGAAAATATTTAGCTATTGTTAATGTTTTCTTCTTTTCATGTCTAATTAAAACAGTATAGCTGTGGTTAAAGTATAGATGATTCTCTTTTAATGACTGGGATTGAGTAAGGTTGCTTTCAAATGAGTGTCTTCATTTGCCCAATCAGTGTCGTTCCATGAAAGCCTTGTCATGAAGCAGACCCTGTAATACCTGAGACACTCCATGTTCCCTCCTGGAGGGGACTTACCAAATGATGTCAGTGCTGGGCAGTGGTGGCACATGCCTTTAATCCCAACACTCGAGAGGCAGAGGCAGACGGATCTCTGTTAGTTCCAAGCCAGCCTGGTCTGCAAGAACTAGTTCCAGGACAACTAGGAATGCTACACAGAGAAACCCTATCTTGAAAAACTGAAAAGCAAAAAAACAAACAAACAACAACAACAAATTTTTTTAAAATGACATCTATTATAAGCCCTAGTAGTATCCTAGAGGAAGTGGTAACACACCAGTTCTCAACCTTTGGGGGTTAATAGACCCTTTCACAGGGACCCCCTAAGACCATTGGAAAACATTACAGTTCATAGCAGTAGCAAAATTACATTTATGAAAATGAATGTAAGTAATTTTACGGTTGTGGTCACATGAGGAACTATGTTAAAGGTTGTGCCATTAGGAAGGTGGAAAACTGCTAACAGAAGGAAATGGGGCATGGTAGGCTGTCTGGGACTCTAGCTGCTGAGTTCCTCTGGAAGGGTGTTATTTGTCTTTTGGCTGCCCTCTGGCTAATGGGACAGTGTTGCCTTAAGCAGATGGAAATTAATCTTGGAAGAAAATCTTTTTTTTTTTTCTCCAGTGGTAGGGGAGCTGTTTTCTTTTGCTTTGATTTTGTTTAAAGTTGTTTTTTAATGGTCAGTCATCCTTTTATGAAGTTACTCCTGCTAGTTTTGGAAACCTCTTATCTCTGACATGTAAACTAGAGCTGAACTCCTTTATGGTTTTGATAAGTGATGATTTCCTCTGTTTTGGAGAAAGTGCTAGTGCAGGGCAATAGCCATGGGGGTCTGTGGCATTTGGGTTGAATTCTTATTTGCATTTGGATGTCACCTTTTCAGTGGTTATCTCAGTAAGGGGCATTTGTAAAAATGGTTCCCCAAGCTATAATGATTTCACAAGGTTTTTCAGCTTGATTGATGGTCAAAAAAAAAAAAAAGATGAGCATTTGATCGAAGCCACAAACCATGCTTCCATTTTTAGTTTTGATTATTTATTTATTCATTTGCTTGTTTGCTATCAGGTTTTGTATTTTGAGACATGATCTTGCTATATAGCTTTTTTTGACGTGGCTGGGAACTTATTTTGTAGCCCAGGCTAGCTCCAGGGCATAATAATTCTGCCTCTGTTTCTCACTAAACTGTCACATGATGTTGTTATGAAGTGGTAATATTTTGTGTTGACACAATAGCTAAACTTTGCTAAAAACAGAATAATTATTGTATCATTCACTTTTTTGGTTTTTAAAGCTTTCACTTCTTAAAAAACTAAAGCCTTTTTATCTTAGTTTCAATATTTAAATGATATATCTTATCTAAAAGCCTGTTTTGTAGTTTATGACCCCCTGTGGTCTAATAAGGGTTCTTGAAGTTTCCATACCTACTTGACATGAATGGAGCCTCAGTGGGCCTCATTAATTCAAGGTTTTGTTAACTTTGGATGAGCTGTGGTAGCTGCCAAAAGAAGCGCCTTGAGTTACTTTTTGTATCACTATTGTTCCTGTTAGCATCATTACCATTGAGTGAAAATAGAAACAGTTAACTGTCAAGTAGGAATGTCTTTTCTTAACCTGTCCAAAGTCTCCTGTAGTAGCATTGCTTAGCACACTAAGTCAGAACCCACGTCTGAGAATCTGGTATGCATTCACTTTTCATCTGAACAGTTTGTCTAACAGCACATCTTAGATTGATAGAAGAATTGAGCATCAGGACAGGAAAGCCTTTTTGTGTCTCAGGTTCTCCATTTGTGCTTGTAAAAAAACAGCTGATTTCAGGGCCCATCTCCACAGCTTGCAAAACACATCACTGCAGCATCCCTCAGCCCTCTTTGAATCTTCTCCCAGCCCTAGGGAGGAGCCCTGTGAAGATCACTGCCATAATCAATTAGCCTTCCATTCACATTTGAGATCTCCCTTAATCCTCTCTGCTCTTCCTGGAGCTTTTATCCTAAAGCCTAACACCAGAATTCAGTGTTTTTTCCTTGCTCAGTCTGCTAACAGCATGATGTCTTCAGAGCATCGGGAGCACCTACTCTTTTCTCTAAGCTGCTGTACTCCTGTTTCTGCTTGACGTTTTTACTCTTAGCTCATTGTTCACAGCCTTATATGAGCTGTATGACATCTCCCCTGGACTCTTTGGACAGAGGCTAGATCTGTACCTCTTGGTATAGATGATTCTTACATCATTTTCCAACCAAAACTACTGTTTGGCTTCAATACTCACTAAAATGGCACTCTAGTTTAATCTTTTCTCATGTGTTATCTGAGTATCCTGACTCCATGTAAGCAATCTAAAGAGATGGCTTAGCTGTTAAGAGCACTCACAAACTCTTCTTCCAGAGGACCCAGGTTCAAGTCTCAGTACCCACATAGCAGCTCAAAACTGTAACTTCAGTTCAAGGGGATCTGACACTCTCATATAGACATACACACAGGCAGAACATCAGTGCATATAAAATAAATAAATCTTTTAAAAAGAGCTAGAGCTAAGCAAAAACAACCAAAATTAGATCTTGCCTTCCTTTTGAAAGACTCATGATCTCTTGATTCCTCGACCTCAACAGTAGAATCTCTGTAGCTGTTTGGTTTACCTTTGGCCCCTCCAAACATTTGATGAAGTTTTGTCTATTGTTATGATAGCAATTTAACATACTAAACATATATGAAATGGGTTTACTATGTACTAAATGAATTTATATTTCTCTTCATAATAATTGTCTTTACCTTTTTTAATCTTAATCCCAAAACTGTACAGCCTATTTGAAGTTGAGAATCTAAGGGTTTTAATTCATTTATTTAATTTCCCAAGCATTATGAATAATATTTATAGTTTAGAGAAAAAGGAATTTAAAAACTAAATTCTGTACTGACATGTTTATGTTGCCAGATCCCATGATGTGCACAGCGAGTGCCACAAGAGTAAAGAAGGGGAATTCACAAGCACATTTGCCCTTAGTGGCCAACAGTCTAGGTTGAACATAAATGGAAGAAAGAATTATATGCAAGGAATAGAAGATGAGGCAGAAAAAGTAGGTCAGGCTTAGAAGGGAACTTCTTATAGTCTGCCTGGTGGAGGTCCTTGGGAAAATGTGAGATTGTTACCAGATGTATGTTACTGTTAGACTAGTGGCATAAGTAGCTAGCTGGCTAAGCATCTTTATGTAAATATGGGTTTTTGTTTGTTTGTTTTGCTTTGTGTTGGTGTTTTTTGGTTTTTGTTACTGTTGGAGTTTCCTTGACAAACAAAGCGTATCTATCACTTAGTACATTTAGGGTATTTCAGTTATTTTCACCTCTTATCTGACACCTTTGTGTAAGAAATGAGTGGAGAAATCTCTGTACCTTTTGTCCTGTTTACTTTTGTCAATAGTATTACTGAGCATACTACCTTGTATAGAATGGTAAGTGTTCATTGAGCAGACCAATTTATATTTTATATTTCAGGTAGATAAACTACCCTCTGGCTATAAGATTTGCCTTCTATGACCTTAGAGGTAAAGAAATCATAACTATATTAGCACCTCAAACCTGCCATATATTCACAATACTGCCAATAATTACCAGCTAATTATAGAACATGTGTATAGAACATAAACTTTGAGTATAACTTCTATGGCAAGGACTTCATTTGCAGCCTTGATGTAAATGAATTACAGAAGCATCCTTCAGAGCAGGAAGGCAGCTTTTCAGTATATTTGCGTACCAGAGGTTGTACTCGATTCGGGAAATAACTAGGCCAGCTTAAAGATAAACAAATATATTTTCAATTGTTATAAGGGGAAATTCATTCCACAATAATGGGAAGTCCGAGTCCCGCTGTGTTCGGCAGGAATCGCCCTGAAAGAGCGCGTGCAGCTGGTCCCAGTTTTTCTTCCTGGGCTCCAGATAGCCAAGCCTTACCTAGGCTCCACTTCTTAAAGGTGATTGCTTAACAGAGCTTCCCTCGTCAAGAGGTAGATATGTCAGAATGACTTTCAGCCAGCTCACCCTCTTCTCACCCTTCTCTTATACTTTATGGTCTACATGTTAAGTGATCAAGCATGATAAAAATTAAGACCCATCTTGTGAGTTTTTTAACTAAATCATTTCTCTCTTAGACTGTCTTCTCATATTTTAATAAGGGGAGTAGGATGTGGTCTATTTGATCTTCAGTGTTAAAAATATGATTCCATGATTATTACAGATTATCATTCTTGTATAGGAACCCCCTAGAGGTTTGAATGAAGAATGTTTGACATGGCCATGCTTAAGATGCTTTTGGAAACCGGTGCTCGAAATACTTCTTGTGTGATTTATAGATCCCCATCATGGCAGAGGACTGAGAGCCTTAACAGACAGTGCTCTCCACTCATATTTCAATGAAAGTCTCCTTAGGACACTTAAACACTTCTACAATAAAGAGAAGTGGCTCTCTCACTTGACTAGGTCTCAGTTCCTTTTTTGAATGCACAATGTGGTTTTGTTCATTTTGTGTCCTGAGTTCTTTGGTTCTTCTCTTCAGCATCCTCCAGTACCTGATCAGGTTCATAGCTATGGTTTAGAAGATACTGTAATAATATAAATAGAAGTACATATCAGCCAACTTTTTCCTTGGAGTCTCTTAGTTAGGAAGTAAATGAAGGCTATGATGTTGTTCATTATAACTTCGTTTTTAAAACTTAATATATTGTAACATATGGCCAGTTCACAGTCACTTTTTTGTATTTCCACACCTCAGTTTTTACTTAATCTGAAAAAAACACACCACTTGAACTTTCCTGGGGCTGTTCTAGATGTGTGATTGTTTACACCACAAGTCACCTGCCGGAACACTTTGTGCTGCTGTACCTGAACTGTGGGCTGTTTGGCAGGTGTTTAACACTGCTGTCATCTTTCAGGAAGCATTAGTCAGAAAGGAAGTGGATGGCGAATAAGCAGCAAGCTTAAAACAGTATTTTATAACCAGATATAGAAACCCCACTGTAGGAAAGCCTATCCCAGCAACAAATTAGGACCTACCTCAGGGCTTGAATTCAAGGTAAACCTGTATCTGTGGAGGATTAAACTTGTGGTGATAATGACTTAGCTTTTTAATACTCACCCTTGTTTATTTTGTGCCAGATTTTCTATTTCTTCAGGCTAGGTCTTCAAAATTCTTGAAGTACTTCTCCATCTTCAGAGGAATTATAAAATTTAGGAATTTTTTCCAACTTATGAGACCCTATGATTTCTTTTTAGAAAATAAGCATTCAGTTATGACACTCTTCCTTTAGACTGGGATTGAACCCTGTGTTCAGGGGCGGAACAGAGTTGTGCCACTTGTCTGTTGTATGTTGAGCAGGTTCTCATGTTTGATCTCCTCCAGGGCTGAGCTTTCATCCTATCAGAGTGTTCTAAAACTCTTACAGTGGGTGTTTGGAGTTTTAGTCTGCTTACTCTGTAATATAATTTTGCCTTGAGCTAAGAAAAGAAAGCAGTTTGTTTCTGTTTACAGAACTTTTATGTTTTTTGTTGTTATTTGTTTATATTTTTCTGATTTTTTTTAACACAGATTGGATATCCTTCTAAAATGCTTAGAGAGCCTTGGATATTTCCAACATTATTTATGTTTACAGTAATTTCTATGTGTTAACTAGACCAGTAGATTCAATGCACATGGTACTTTGCTGTCATGGGAAGCCCTCATGAATGAGGTATTTTCTCTTCAGAATGCAAAAGTTGTCACCCTTTTAGCATTTGCACAAGGTATTCTTTCATTTGTAGCAAAAGTCTCCCCTTCACATAATCTCACTCACTTGAAAGGAGCCACAGTAACTGCACACAGGGATGTGGTGATAGGGTACTTCTGTGCCAAGCATAAGGCCTAGCCTGATCCAGTACTAAGAAAATTAAAAATCAGTGCCTTTCTAAAACAGAACAAAGGTTTCTTGTTTACGTATAAAATTAACTAAAAGCTTCACTGTGATCCATGCACTGATATCTGTAGTATCTTGAACTGTTTTTATTATTCTGGTAATGAGCTGCAATGTAACTGTAGGTGTGGAGAAATCTGTACATTTACTGAAATCTAATCTGTCTGTAATGATTTGTCTAAATACATCTCTGTGTGTCAACTGTCCATAAGCTCATCACCCAGGAAAATCAACCATAGGTTTTCATCTTTGCCAGCAAATACTTAAGATATATGTCCTTAATGTTTATAGTCATATTATAGACACACAAAAGCAGGGTATAGTGAAAGAATGTTTTTGTAGTACTTCACAGAGAAAGCAACAGAGTGAGGAAAAAGAGGAATCAGTGCCTAATTATGGTGCTTTCTTTCCTTTTTTCTTCCTAATGGTAATTGCTCCTAAGAATTCCCTATTGGCTGAATTGAACCCTCACAGAATTCATACTGAAGCCCTTCTCCTCTCTTAACTGTTTTTAATCATAGAGCTATAGAAAGGTACCAAGTTAAATAAAGCCATAAGGGACGTCAAAGCAACAATTGGAAGAACACAGTAAGTAGCTATCTACAAGCCAGACGAGAGGCCTGACCAGAAGTTAATCATGCTCATACTTGATCTGAATGTTCCAGCCCCAAGATATATGAGAAATTAAATTCCTGCTGCGGAAGTTATCTTGGCATTGATAGGCAGCCTTTAGTGTCTGTGATTTGGAAAAACATCCCCCAGACATGCAAACAGTTCCAAAATGCAAAACTCAAATCATGCTCCAGGCACTGTGCTGACTCTAAATGGCATGATAGAGGCACACCTGCTATGATTTGCCCCTCCACAGAGACACGGCCTTCCTCTAGCATTTGCTTAAGTATTTGTTTTTTGCTGTCCTGTGTATGTCATGTGTTGTTAGGCCTATGATGGTTTTAACTTTTTTAGTCTGTATGCTACATTTATTACAGTTTAGGTAAGCATTATTGTTGTTGAAGATCCTTTGAGTGTTGACAGGTATATTATGTGTCCACCATAACTGTACCACGTAGAACAAAACAGCTTTGCTGCCCTGAGAATCCTGCATTATGTCTATTCATCCTCCTTCCACCTGCCCCAATCCCAGACGACAGTTTTGGTTTAATTTTTGGCTTTAAATGTGGCTTTGGCTGGGCAGTGGTGGCTCACGCCTTTAATCTCAGCACTCAGGCAGAGACAGGAGGATCTTTGTGAGTTCACCAGCCTGTTCTACAGAGTGAGTTCCAGGACAACCAGAGCTACACAGAGAAACCCCATCTTGAAAAAACAGAGAGAGAGAGCCTGTCTGTGACTTCACCGTTTGTATCATGTCATCATTAGTCTTTTCACTTAGTAGCTTGCACTTGAATATTTTCTGTATCATTCCATTATCTAGCTATGCCAGTTTGACTATCCATTGGCATATTGGAGGACAGCTTGGTTGCTTCCAGGTTTAGATACAGGAAGATAAAGTTGCCCTAAATGCTTGTGTATGGGCCTGTTCTTGAATTTACAGTTTTGACTCTAAGGAGTGGATGCTAAAGAGTCTTGGGTTATATGATGGAGTAGGGCAGTTGTTTCCTGATAAGCTGTCTTCCAAATTTTCTGCTCCATTTTTCGTTTTCAGCAGCAGTGATTGCTGCTTTGTTCCCACTCTTGCCAACTTTACTGCTGTGGTGGTGACTTGTGTCCAAGTAGTGCTGTGGTGTTGCTGGCTGTGACTTTCTAGTGACATACACTGTGGGGCATCTTGGTGTTTGCCTGATGTGTCTTCATGGGTAAGGTGTCAGAGATTTTGCCTGTTTTTTTAATCCGATTTTTTTTCTTGTTTAGTTTTAGACTTTCTATTTCATATTCCAGTTCTTTATCAGTAATGTTTAATGTACAGATTCTATCTTAGTCTGTACAGTTATTATCTGTTTTTTGTTATCTGGTCTTTTGCAAAGGGGAAATTAACATTAGAATCACTGTAGTTACTCCATAGTTTTTTGCCTTAATTTATAAATGTGATAATTTATAGCTTTTGATTTCAAGGAGACTGATTTTCCCCCAAAGAACTATTACCTGAGAAGTAAACCTTCATACCTCCCTCTTCTTCCTCTAACATTATGCTACTGTATAGAGCAAGCATTTCTACCTACCCAAGTCTTTGAGTCCTAAATTAGGCAAACTTGATACTTTGTATGTAGATCACATCCTGTACAAAGAACAATCATGTCTTAAAATGCAGGATAACTGTTCTGGTTGGCAACACAAAGAGTACTTTTAAATACGAGAGAGAGAGAGAGAGAGAGAGAGAGAGAGAGAGAGACCCCACCTGGCACTCTTAAGTGCTGCTGATTTGTAGCTGTTAAGACTCTGTACTTTAGGTTCTCTGCTTGAATGAAATCCTCCCTGAGAACCGATAAAATTCTCATTTTTTTTTACAGATTTTATTTATTTATTATGTACACAACATTCTGCCTCCATGTATGCCCACACACCAGAGGAGGGTGCCAGACAGATCTCATTACAGATGGTTGTGAGCCACCATGTGGTTGCTGGAAATTGAACTCAGGACCTCTGGAAGAGCAGTGCTCTTAACCACTGAGCCATCTCTCCAGCCCCTCATGGTTTTGTTTTTAATTTGAATGTTTATTACTACTTTTTTCAGATTTCCTAGGGAAGTATTTATATCATTTTTATTCCTCTCTCCCCTCTAAATCCTCCAGCTTCCTCCTTCTTGAATTTATGACCTCTTTGATAATTATTACTGCTTACATTTAATGTTTTCTATTCAGTATTTGATTTTTATATTGTATATTGCTTACTTTTTGTAATAATGTCAGAGCTAATGTTGGGGAAATTGTCTACAGAAATTCTAGCAATGCCCTGTTTTAAGATAATAAGGTCAAGCCAAGTGTGATGGTGCATACCTATGATCCTAGCATTCAAGAGAAGGAAGCAGGAAGAACATGAATTCAATACTAGCTAGGTATATAGTGAGTTTGAGGCCCTCTCTCTCTCTCTCTCTCTCTCTCTCTCTCTCTTTTAAATAATAGCGAGTAAGAAAAAAAAGGTACTGATATTTAAAGGAAGTAATTTATCCTCTACTTACTGAAACCTAAAAGAGAATTGACAAGTTTTTAGTGGCATCACCTCTTACAGACTTCTTTTTGGGGTTGGGATACAGGGGTCTCATTATCTGAGGTTAGACTCAATCAAACATGATCCTCCTACCTTAGCTTTCTAAGAGCTGGAACTACTTGCATGAACTACAGTGGCCTTTAAATATGTGTATAAAGAAGCAGAACTCATTTTCTTTTTATTACTGTGCCCACATTAGAAGGCCTTATACCGGAATTCTTTGTTTCCTCCGTAAGCAAAAGCGGGGGAAGCACACTTAATAGCCAAGAAGCAAAAGAGAAACCACATCCAGAAGATATAAAAACATGCTCTAACTACTGGGCTTCAGTTTACTTCATGTGCTGATAGGACACATTGTTCTTTATTTGATTCTTGCTGGAACCATGCTAATAATGCTTATGACTTTTGTAACTAGAGTTAAAGTTCACTTAATATAATACACATAGTGTGTTGTTTACAGACTCAGACATTCCTTAAGGTAAAAAGGCCTTGTCACCTTCTCTAGTACCCAAAGATGCTTTCTCTACAAATCTGTAATAAGTGTGTGACACTCAAATAGCATCCCTACCCCAGCACTCTTCATGTTCTCTGGAGGCTGATAACAACCTTCATTGCTCCTCCCCTATTAAGCTTTCTTGCTGCCTTCAGAAGATACCTTTCCCTCACGTGAGCACATTAAAGGTTGAAACTTCTGCTGGCCTTACTTTTAAAGCCGTCCTCATTGCTTTCTTCACTGTGCATGAGTGTCTTGATTGCTGATGTTATTCTGTAACTTTTTAAATGATGTGTACCACCACCCTAATCCACATATGGCTAGATTTTTTTTAATTGGGTGAGAAACAGGAATATTTAGAGACATTGCAGTTTTATGGAACTCTGATTTTGAATCCCCCCCCATATCATCCCTCCCAGAAAGTTGTCTGTGTTCATTCCTAGCCCAGAATACACACCACTACTCATCATTCTTAAATGCTTCCATGATGTTCCCTGAGCCAAAGATGCATGAGCTGTGCTATAGGTGTGTCTCTTGTGGCTGGGCTCCCACAATCTATTGATCTTTGCATGGTGTCCAGTTGAGGTTATCTCCAAGGACCTCCATTATGTTAGGAAAAAATCCTAACATGAGCCGCTCAGCCTGCGCAAAGAAATCCAATTAGGTCAGATTAAACCAAATTAAATGCCCATGCTTTATTAAGTAGCGGCACTCTTGGGTGACCGAGAGCTTGGCAGGGGAGACAGAAAAGCGGGGCGAACATGCAAACCCGGGACGATGTGTTCCTCCTCTGGGATCCCACTTAAATACCCTGTGAAGTGGTCCTGACTGGCATTCTGGGATTTGGAGTCCAGACCAATGCAACTCCCAGGCCAGGGGGCTGAGATGGATTCCAGAGGCTGCGCTCCCAACTTAACAGTTTCCATTTGCTGTAGAGAGAAACAAGGTTTGATAGCTACACTTAATTGTGGGTATAAGGATAAAATTTAAATCTAGTTAAGGAATTATACTGATCAAAGTGGTAGTAGTAAATTCTCTTCTAAGATCCATGACCTCACCAGCCCTGAGAAGTTGACTGTATTTCTAGTACCAGGCATAATTTCCTTCCTCTTGAGTGGGATTAACGACAGCTGGTGGTTACCACCACCAGGTGAGTGTTTCTGTTGTACCTTAGTGGATGTCTTGCCCTGCTGGTCATTATAATGTTTCATAGTTATCACAACTGGGTAATATTGTTAATTACTGCCCTCCCTTGGCTGCTTACGTAGTAGTTTCTGGTACACTGGAGGCTATACCACAGACAGGAGACTTTCATGTTAGAGTTCTAATCCTTGTCCTGTTTCCTAAGTGTGTGTTATCTTCAGCAATAGGTGCTTACCTCCAGCCTCTGAGAGGTTATCCAAAGGCTACATCCAAAGGCCCTGTATTGTTTTAGAGGAGTCATTTGACCACTGAAGAGGAGGTCTCTCGTGACTGATACTGAGGTTTTTGTTAGTCTGTGGTATTGTGTGTGTGTGGGGGGGGTCATTGTCATTCTTCCAAAGTGGCGTAATTTCATTTATAGATGGAAACACATACACTTAAATGCATTTTGCATAATTTTAGGTAAATGTACAAGTTATTTGATTTATCAAACAACCTTAGTGTTATTTGACTTCTGTCGGGACCATCCTTGACAAAAATATTTCTTCTTACCAGGGTAGGGGCGTGGAAATTGAAGAAATATAAGTAAAGAATATCAAGATGCATAAAAATAGCAGGACAGAAACCATAGATAGTATGGGGAGGACATTCCCATGACTGAAATCCTGAAATTTGCCCGTGTTTATTTTCCCACAGCTTTTATACCTAACATAAATGGGAGAGAAGGGAACAAAAGACTTTATCAACATGATACAAAAGGATAACTCACACAGTCAGTGACATTATCACTCTGAGGCATCAAATCATTAGCATTCTTTTGTCTAGGTAGCAAAGCTGCTCTAGATCACATTATGCTGAAGACTACTACCCTTCCCTTCCCTGGGTGTCCTCATAGTTACGAAAAGAAGACATTTGCATATCCTGACCACTTGTCAGGATGACATTGAGCTATCTTTATTTCAAAAGAACCAAGGAATCACCTCCTGAGTTAAGACTTTAACTGTGCTTGTCAATTTCCAAACTCTGACCAGCAGACAAGGTGGAAATGGTCCAGCCTTTTTCGGCCTCCACAGACTTCTGTTCCCTTTCTATGTTTCTGTCTCTCCCTTTGTATCACCTGTATCCTGCTCTTTCAAGCCCTTGTTTCTACCAATCTTTGTTCCTTTAGAATTTCCTGTTATCTGTGGTTACTCGATGTTCTCTGAGAATTTGGATCTAGGAACCACAGGTGAGAAAAAATTATGTGGCATTTGTCTTTATCACGCAGGATATTTTCTAGGTCCATCCATTCACCTACAGATTTCATGATTGCATTTTCCTTTATAGCAATATTGTATTTCATTTGCTGTATGTTCATTATCCATTCATTTGTTGAAGGACACTTAGGACAACTGAAAAGGACATTAGGATAGTAATTTATTTTCCCTTTTAAAAATGACACGGAATGAATACAGAGCAGCCAAAAAGCACTGTGTTTGGGGTGCAAGAACCTGAGTTTTCAGTGTTTCTTATAATAGGCCCTTTAACCTCTTAATGCCATCCTTTTTCCCCCCATGACACTTCTGTAAAAGCAACATTTAAAAGATGGATTAGAAAGTATTTCCATTACAGTCTTCTCTGGTAAATAAAGCTAAAACATGGAGTTAAAGTATGAAAAAAAAAAAACGATAGCTCAGTGCTTTGAAAACTTGGTTTTTGTGCTGTGGTCATTGTGAGATGTCTAGCACATCATAATTGAACCTGCCTCTACACTTGGAAATACAAAGGCCACAGTAGTAGAACTTGGCCATGACTATTTAGTGTTAAAATATGTTTGTCCTTTATATTAAAAGTGCCTTCACTGTCTGTAAAGAACTTAGTGAGAAGTAACTTATCCAACTATTTTTGTCAACTTGTTAATATTATTTGTTAGGCATCAAAATTTTGCTTGCTCACCCATTTCTTCTTCGAGTCTTTAAATAAATCTTGTAGAACACATCCTTCGTGAAGTTAAAGAAGAAAGAAACATTTGGAATTCTTTCATGTCCCTACCTGAAATTTTTGAGAATTACAACGTTGAGCAAGTGCCTACCTTGGCAAACAAATGATTTTAACCTGAAGCTTGATCAAAGTACGAGAACACTGAATCATAGCTTGAGATGTTACTATTTTTGTTAAAATAAAAAGTGGAAGTACAGGTTAGCATTTCAGCTGAGGATATAACTTACTTAGAATACCATGAAAAGTGGAACACATAGGAAATACATTTTTCTTTCAGTCTATCTGGGAATGAATATTTGGGGAGACACCTAAAACTATGAGGAATTATATCAGAAAGCATCCTTCTGTCCTAGCATCAGCCTGGGTTCTTTAGGAATCTCCATGGTACCCTTGGCCAACAACCCCAACTTATTGCAACCCAGTTTCACCTCTGGAAACCTTGCCTAGTAGGTAGTTCAGATTCTGTATCCTCCATTACGAGGAGTCCTCACTAGGGTCTCCTTCATAGATTCCACAGAGTTTCCACTGCACTAAGCATCTTCATCATTTTCCCTAATGCTCCTCAGTTCCAGCTGTCTCCCCATATTCTCCCTCCATTCCTCCCCACCTGGTCCTTCTCACCTCTATCCCCCAACCATGCCCAGTCAACCTGCAGAATTGATTCTATTTCCCATTTCCAGTGAGATCTGTGCATCCCCCAACCACAACCATCCCTCTGGGTCTGTGGATTGTAGCTTAATTATCATTACTTAACAACTAATATCTACTTATTAATGAGTACATAGCATTTGTCTTTTTGAGTCTGAGTTATCTCACTCAGTCTTTTTTATAGTTTCATCCATTTGCATGCAAATTTCATGTTAATTTTTTAACAGCTGAGTAATACTCTATTGTGTAAATGTGCCACATTTTCTTTATTCATTCTTCATTTGAAGGATGTCTATGTTCTTTTCTGTTTCTGCCTATTATGCCAAGAGTGTTACAGTTATGTCTTGAGATAGCTCAAGACCCAATTTTCTGAGGAGCCACCAATTTGATTTCCATAGTGGTTGTACAAGTTTGCACTCCCACCAGCAATGGAGGGGTGTTCCCGTTGCTCCACATCCCCACTAGCGTGAACTGTCATTTGTGGTTTTGGTCTTAGCCATTCTGATAGGTGTAAAATAGAATCTCAAAGTAATTTTGATTTGCATTTCCCTGGTGGCTTTTAAGTGTTTTTCAGCCATTTGAGTTTCTTCTATTGAAAATTATGTTTAGATCCATACCCCATTTTAAATTGGATTATTTGAGTTTTTTGATGTCTAATTTCTTGAGTTCTTTGTATTTTTTGGATGTTAAACTTCTACTCAATGTGGAGTTGATAAAAATCTTTTTCCTTTTGGTAGACTTCCTCTTTATCCAATTCATAAGTGTCTTTTGCCTTACAGAGGCTTTTCTGTTTCCTGAGGTTCCATTTATTAATCATTGATCTTAGTACCTGTGTTATTGGTATTGCTGTTCAGATAGTTGTCTCCTGTGCCAATGTGTTCATGACTATTCCTACTTTCTCTTCTATCAAGTTCAATATGTCTGGTTTTATGTTGAGGTCTTTGATACACTTGGACTTATAGGGTGGTAGGTAGGGATCTATTTACATTTTTCTACATACAGCCATCCAGTTTAACTAGCACCATTGGTTGAAGATGATTTCTTTTTTTTCAGTGTGTATTTCTGTTGGCTTCTCCATGAAAAATCAGATGTCTATACATGTGTGAATTCATGTCTGGATCCTCAATTCCATCGATCAGTGTGTCTGTTTTTATGCCAGTATTATGCAGTTTTTATTATTGTAACTCTGTAGCACAATTTGAAATCAGGAATATCTTAAGCAGTTCTTTTATTGTTCAGGATTGTTTTAGCTCTCCTGGGTTTCTTGTGTTCTCACATGAAATTAGAATTGTCTTTTCAATGTCTGTAAAGAATTGTTGGAATTTTGATGGAGATTTTGTTGAATCAGTAGATTGCTTTTGGTATGATGGCCATTTTTATCATGTTAATTCTACTGATGTGTGAGCATAGAAGATCTTTCTATCTTCTGATGTCTTTGATTTCTTTCTTCAAAGACTTGAAATTTTTGTCATGCAGGTCTTTCATTTGTTTGGTTAGAGTTATCCCAAGACATTTTATATTGCTTGAGGCTATTGTGAAAAGTGTTTCCCTGATTTCTTTCTCAGTTCATTTGTCATTTGTATGTAGAAGGGCTACTGATATTCTTGTATTAATATTGTATCTAGCCACTTTGTTGAAAGCTTATATCAAATGTAGGAGTTCCCCCAGTGGAAGTTTTAGGGTCACTTATGTATACTATCATATCATCTACAAATTATGGTACTTTGACCTCTTCCTTTCCAATTTGTATTCCCTTTATCTCCTCTGGTTGTTTTATTGCTCTAGCTACAACTTCAAATACTATACTGAATAGGTAGGGAGAGAGTGAACAAGCATGTTTTGTTCCTGATTTTAGTAGAATTGCTTTGAGTTTCTCTCCATTTAATTTGATGTTGGGTAGAGGCTTGCTGTGAATTGCCTTTATTATGTTTATAATATGTCCCTTGTATCTCCTAGGACTTTTATGATGAAGGAGTGTGGGATTTATCAGAGGCTTTTTAAGAATCTAATGAGATGATTGTGTGGTTTTTTTTTCTTTCAGTTTATATATTTGGTGGATTACATTTACTGATTTCCCTATGTTGAACCATCCCTACATCTCTGGGATGAAGCCTACCTGATCATAGTGGATGATCTTTTGATGTATTCAGTTTGCGAGTATTTTATTGAGAATTTTTGCTTCTGTGTTCATAAGGTAAATTGGTCTATAATTATCTTTCTTTGTTGAGTCTTTATGTGGTTTGAGTACCCTGGTAACTGTGACCTCATAAAATAAATTGGACAGTGTCCCTTCTGTTTTTATTTTGTGGAATAATTTGTGGAGTATTTTCATTAGCTCTTCTTTGAAAGTCTGATAGAATTCGTCTGATACCATCTGGTTCTGGCCTTTTTTTGGTTGAGAGACTTTTAATGACTGCTTCTATTTTACTAGGGTTATATGTCTATTTATATTGTTATCTGATCTTGATTTAACTTTGGTAAGTGGTCTCTGTGGAGAAAAATTACCCATTTGTTTAGATTTTTCCAATTTGTTAGAATACAAGTTTTCAAACTGTGTCCTTATGATTCTCTGGATTTCCTTGGTGTCCATTGTTATGCTCTCCTTTTGGTTTTATTAGTTTGGATATTTTCTCTCCATCTTTTAGTGAATTTGGATAAGGGTTTGTTGGGAATTAGGTCGGTACGATAAATAACCAGGCTAGCTCAAGAATAACAGTTATACTTTGATGGTTAAAGAGGGGAAACTCGCACTGTAAGAGTGGGAGGTACGACTTACAATCCTGTGCAGAGAGAGCGTGCACCTGGATCTCCCAGTTTTTCTTCCTGGGGTCCAGGTTGCCACGCCCCAATTAGCTGTGATTGGTTAACAGACTTTCCCCATCAAGGGTTTGTCTATCTTGGAGATTTCCTCAAATAACCAAATCTTTGTTGCATTGATTCTTTGTATTATCTGTTTTATTGATTTCAGCCTTCAGTGTGAGTATTTCTTGCCATCTACTCCTCTTGGGTGTGCTTACTTCTTTTGGTTCTAAAGATTTCAGATGTGCTTTTAAATTACAAGAATGAGATCTCTCCATCTTTTTTCTTTCTTTTTTTTATGTAGGCACTTAGTGCTATGAACTTTCCTCTATTTCATGTGTTCTGTACATTTGGATATGTTGTGTATTCATTTTCATTTCTAGGAAGTCTTTAATTTCTTTAGTCTTGACCCATTTTTTTATTCAGTAGGGAACTGTTGAGTGTCCATGAGTTTAGAAGGTCAGTGTTGTTTCTTTTATTGTTGATATCCAGCTTTAATCCATGCTGGACTGATAGGATGTGGGTAGTTACTTCAGTTTTCTTGTATCTTGTTGAGACTTGCTTTTGTCTAAGCATATGATCAACTTTGGAGAAAGTTCCATGAGATACAAAGAATAAAGTACATTCTTTTTTGTGTTTAGATGAAATGTTCTGTAAATATCTGTTAGATCCATTTGATTTATAACATCAGATAGCTCCTGCAATTTCTCTGTTTAGTTTTTGTCTGAATGGCCTGTATGTTAGTGAGAGTCTCCCACTGTCAATGTGTGATAGTCAGTATGTGATTTAAGCTGTAGTAGTCTTTTATAAAAGTGGGTGCCCTTGTGGTTGGAGTGTAGATGTTAAGAATTGAAATCTCATCTTGGTGAATTTTTCCTTTGAATATGTTGTTAATTTGTGTCTTTATATTAGGGGAATTGAAGCCAGTGATATTAATAGATATCAATGAATATTTATTGTTAATTCCTGTTATGTTGTTGTTCTTGGTGGTGGTGTGGGGTGTGTGTACTTTTGGTTTTGCTTGTATTAGATTATTTTCTGTATTTTCATGAGTATATTTTACTTCCTTGGTTTGGATTTTTCCTTCTTACTCCTTTTATGGGGCTGGATTTGTAGACATATTGCTTAAATTTTATTTTTATTATGTGATTTCTTTTTTCTTTTTTTAAGATTTATTTATTTATTATGTCTACAACATTCTGCTTCCATGTATGCCCACATGCCAGAAGAGGGCGCCAGATCTTATTACTGAAGGTTGTGAACCACCATATGGTTGCTGGGAATTGAACTCAGGACCTCTGGAAGAGCAGCCAGTGCTCTGAACCACTGAGCCATCTCTTCAGCCCTTATGTGATATCTTATTTTCTCCCTCTATGATGATTGACAGTTTTGCTGGATATAGTAATCTAGGCTGACATCTGTGCTCTCGTCTTGATCTCATCTGTCCAAGCCCTTCTGACCTTTAGAGTCTCCATTGAGAAGTCAGATGTAATTCTAACAGGTCTGCCTTTATTATATGTTACTTGGTCTTTTTCCTTTGCAACTTTTAATATTCTTCCTTTGTTCCGTATGTTTAGTATTCTGATTATTATGTGTAAGGGGTACTTTCTTTTCTGGTCTAATCTATTTGGTGTTCTGTAAACTTCTTGTACCTTTATCGACATATCTTTCTCTAGGTCAGGAAATTTTTCTTCTATATTTTGTTGAAAAATATTTTCTGGATTTTTAAGCTGTGATTCTCCATCTTCTATTCCTATTCTTTGATTTGGTCTTTTCATAGTGTCTCAGATTTCCTGGATGTTTTGTGTCAGGAATTTCTAGATTTAGCATTTTCTTTGACCACTGTATCCATTTCTTTCATCGTATCTTCAATGCCTAAGATTCTCTCTTTCAGCTCTTATATTAATGTCGGTCAGGCTTGCTTCTACAGTTCCTGTTCACATTCCTAAGTTTTCCCTTTCCAGATTTCACTCAGTTTTTGTTTTCTTTATTGTTTCTGTTTTCATTTTTTGGGTCTTGAACAGTTTTTTTTTCTTAACCGTTTTGTGTTTGTTTCTTGTTTTTCTATAAGGAATTTATGTCCTCCAATTATTTGTTTCTGTTTTCCTAGCTTTGAGAGATTTATTCGTTTCTGCTTTAAGGACCTCTATCATCTTCATAAAGTTGGTTTTAAGGTCTTTATCTTATGCTTCAGTTATATTGGGATATTCAGAGCCTGCTATGGTAGGCTAGCTGGACTCTGGTGGAGACGTTGCCCTGGTTATTACTGGTTGTGTTCTTAACTGGTATCTAGGCATCTGGGTTTGGGGTGATAGATCTAGGTACTGATTTCTGGGTTTGTTTTTTATTGGGTAAGTGTTTGTCCATTGGTTTCTGTTTGCTCTCTAGATTTTCAGAGAGTATGTGGCTGTGTGTTGTCTGCTTCATTGGCCTGCTTGTGTGGTATGTTTGTGGGGAATGCTTGCTGGTGTTAGAGGCCGAGGGAAGGGGAGGCCTAGGGAGATAGTCTGTTGCAGTGCTAGGGGCAACCTTGAAAATTGGGTCTTGGGGAACAGATTGTGGAGAAGGTCCATGTGCAGCCTACCTGGTCTTCTAGCAGGTGTGGCCTATGGTTGAGCCTAGGGGTCTCTGCCTGAATTGGGGCCTGGGACATAGCTATGAGTCAGGAAAAGAAGTTGTGTGGGGGTTGGGGAGGGTGGTCTGAGGAATCAGTCCACAGGAGGTGTGGACAGGATTCTCTTCTTCATTGGCACATAAATGAAATTTTCTAACATTCATTTTGAAAGGCTTAATCAGCATTTCACATGCTTTTTTGTTGTTTTTTTGTGACAGCGTTTATCTGTGTAGTTTTGGAGCCTGCCCTGGAACTCACTCTGTAGAGCAGGCTGGCCTCGAACTCACTAAGATCTGCCTGCCTCTGTCTCCCAAGTGCTAGGATTAAAAACGTGTGCCACCACCATCCGGCTCACATTTTATATGCCAAGACTAATGATATAAACAATGTCACACTGTATTACAAGTGGAACTCTTCAAGGAGTTGGCAAGGATGATCTTAAACAGTGCCTCACAAGTCACCCAGGCTGGTCTTGAACTTTGCTCTTTCATGGTGGGGATTATAGGCCTGCTCCACAAAACCTAATGACAAAGTATTATCTTGAGCTCTGCAGACCTCTTTTAAAATGTGTTCAGCGCCCACCCAGACTTTCATTAGCTGCAAAACTTGGTGTATTCAATTTCGTATTTGACCTCACCTTCCCTCCATTCCTCGTTTGGATTTATTGTTTCTGGTGTTGCTCACTCTCTATTCTCACCAGTGCGTGCTGTGACTACAAAACTGGTTTGGTCTTGCTGTGTTCGGTGTAGTCATCTTAACTCAGAGCTTCCACTGAGCAGTTTTTGTCATCTCTAGTGGGGAAGAGGCTTCAGCATATCCTGAGCTTCAGGAATAAGAGACAAGTACAAACAAAAAGAATATATCCACCTGCCAGGTATTAAAATAACTCATGAGGTGTAAACATCCTACATGAGTCACAGGGATATCCACTTAAATTCATTCATGTCTGAGTTTCGTTGGAAAGCGCTATGGGCAACCCCTATAGCCGCTGAGCTCCAGTTTTGTGCTGATGATAGATACTACTGATGTTTATTGCAATCTTTGTGTATACTTTGTAAATTATCCAACTTACTACAGCTAAGGTACAAAATTGGGATACTTGTTTTTATAGAACAGGAAACTACAGATTAGAATAACTTTCTCAAAGTCCCACAGTATAACCAGGATGTGAGCCAAGGTCTAGTTCCACAGTCTGTCCAGAAGTCCACATTTTCTTGGTGTGCATTATATATTTAGAATGGTTTTGTCTTTAGGTGACAAAGGTACTAACAGTGGAAACTTTGTTCAAAACCTCGGAGTCAGTGATTCCCAACATAGTAGTAGGTAACAAGCTCTCTGCTTCACATGACAATTGGTTGTCTTCTAAATATTCTTAATGAATAAGATTATACCTTCTAGAACACTATCTTTAAGGACATATCTGAGCAAGAAAGAATTTATTGTCAGACAGGCCCTATCTCATTGATTCAACGTGTTTGTGTTCTCTTCCCTGAAACTCACAAATTAGGCACACTTATCTTTCTATTCAGTACCTAGTCATGATGGCAGTCCGCATGAAAGCTCTAAGAGGCTTCCACGGAAAGTGAAAAGTGAAGCTTGGGTTTACAGTAGAAACACCTAGGTGCTGGAGAAGCCAGAACAGTGGGGTTATTTTCCATGGAGAGGTGCATAAGGAAGTAGAACCAACCATAGAGAGAATTGGATGTTGGCAGGCAGCAAAGCTGGAAGGACAGAGACATCTAAGTCCTTTAATACCAAACATAAAACTACAGGGTTCCATGTTTTCTCTGATGGGTTTCAGTCTTGCTTTGGTCCAGTATTCCTCACTATGCCCACTTTCCTACTTTTTGGAATGGTAGTGTATACCATATAGTCTGTACCATTGTATGTTGGAAGTATATAGTTAGTCTTTGCAGTGTTTTTTAATAAACAAAAAGAGCATAATTAAGAGGTTGTTTTGAGTCTCAGAAGAGACCTTAGACTTTTAAATTGTGTTGATACTGTGAAAGACTGATGAAGACTTTTGAAGTTGGATTGAATGTTTTGTTTTTGCATCATTATATGGCTAGGAGATTATAGGATCCAGGCAGTAGAAAGTAGAAGCTTGAATGAGGAGTGTCCCCAAAGGCTCAGTTGTTGGTGCTGTATAGGGGAGGTTTAGGTGATGCAGGCTTCTTAAAAGAAGTATATCACTGGGAACATGATGTAGGAGGGTCGTCTGTCTATGTTACTTTCATTGGTTAATAAAGAAACTGTCTTGGCCCTTTGATAGGCCAG
>LOEQ01002605.1:45182-65958 GCA_001685075.1 Bramus lutescens | reverse complement strand
TGAACTCAGGACCCTTGGAAGAGCAGGCAATGCTCTTAACCTCTGAGCCATCTCCCCAGCCCAAACCCTGTAACTTTTTGCCTATAATTATAATACAGTAGTTACGTTAACTACTTTTCTGAAGTGGACTACTTTGTATGAGAATAGAATGAATGCAGTAATTCCCTTGAACAATAGTAATAGAGCAAAAATGGTATCGTAGAGTACTCTCCAAGTGCTGTATAAAATAAGAAGAGTCATTCACCTAAGAAGGACACCTCAGAACACATAAAACAGCAAGAAACTAGATGTAAGTGAGGTAAAACCAGCAAAGCATACAGCTAGAAGGTTTGAGTCTATTGTACTAAGCAGTCTGCAGGTAGTTAATGTCTTTACTGAAAGCTGTTCCCATGGAATAGTTAAGGAAGAATCTGGTTTGTAGAGAAGTGAGGTGAGCACAGAAGGTCCTTGTTCAAGAATTTTAAGTGAGTATGCCTGGAGAAATGGCTCGGTTAGTAAATACCTGCTGCCCACAGGGGATCTGAGCTGAGACACCAGCACTCATCTGCAAAGCTGGGCACATGATCGTGTGCATCTCTAACTATAACCTTTAGTGGTGGAGGGAGGTGGCAGGCAGGAGGAGCTCTTTATAGCACATGCTGACCAACCACCTAACCAGTCAGTAAGCACCAGGCTCAGTGAAAGACCCTATCTTAAAAGATACCCACCATTGATCTTTGGCCTCCATACTCACCTTAGAGATAATTTCCATACTCTGTGTGTACAATGTATGTACAGATCAATGTCTGTTTTTGTATGCATCTGTGTATTATCTGGTACGTGCATGCATGCATACGTGCGTGCATGTATGTGTTGAGGAAGAGCTTAGGGATTGTATTCATGACTTTACATATGCTGGACAAGCATTCTACTGAGCTTCTATCTCCAGCTGTCCAAACATTGTGTTTCCTTTTCCCCACTCCTTTGTAAATATCCAGTCTGTGCTATTTTAGTCACTGCATGGATCGATTCCATGAAGAGAAAGGAGAAAGCAGTCCTGTGTGTGTTGGTGGGAGTTGTTCAAGTAAATGTTCTTCTACAGTTCATTAGGAGTGGATGTACTTTGAGCACTAGACTTTGGCTTTGTGTAATTACTAGTTTCTTAAGACCCCCTGTGCTAGAGACATTGTTCATGTACTGCTTCTGATGAATTTAAACTCTAACTTATTGTTGTTTTCTTACCTGTTGTGCAGTCTAGTCATATATATCACAAAGAATGTTTAAAAAAATGTCTGTTTTAATGATTGACCTTCTGCAGTCATCTGAGAACCATTTCCACATTACAGACCTAATGTCTCTGTAATGCAATGTTAATGCTTCAGAATTCAAAGAAAATTGATTGAGCAAAAGAAGTAATGGGACTGAAATTCAGTGTGGTGGAGTGCTTGCTTAGCATGCTAGAAGCCCTGTGTCCTCCCTAGCACCACATAAAACAGGCTTGGTGGCTCCATACTTGAACTGCCAGCTAGCTCAGGGTCTTCTCTGTCTACATAGCAAGTTTGGGGCAGGATACAAGACCTTTTCTTTAAAAAGGAAGAGGAGACAAGACTGAGAGTTGGGCCCGTATTTTGCATTCATGAATGTTTGATGATGGGTGGGTGCGTGGGTAGAAGCATAGATGCAGTTTTCTTTTTTGTGAAATTTTCTCATTAAAAATTATAATTTCAAAAGGTGTGGTGTAATACGCTGTACACCTTTAATCCCAGTACTTGAGAGGCAGAGGCAAGCACATAGTGAGTACCAGAACTGTATAGAAAGACCATGTCTTTAAAAGGCAATAATAATATTTTTTAAAAATATTTATTATGTATACAATATTCTGTTTGTGTGTATGCCTGCATGCCAGGCTAGGGCACCAGACCCCATTACAGATAGTTGTGAGCCGCCATGTGGTTGTGGGAATTGAACTCAGGACCTTTGGAATAGCAGGCAATGCTCTTAACCTCTGAGCCATCTCTCCAGCCCTCAATAATAATAATTTTAAAAATCTTTTTTAAACTTCACTTGGGAAGAAGTACAATGTGCTCTTTTTAGAACATCTGCAGCCATTCACATTCATTTTCTGTCATTACAGATCCCTGAGCTGCTCAGCTTAACAAACAGGTTTATTTGGGCTCACAGCATGTTAGTTTCAGTTTGTTTGACCACATCACTTTTGGACCTGTAATGAGACAGGAAATCATGGCAGAAATGTGGCAAAGCCAAGCTGCTTTACCTCATGACCATTAGGCAAAAGAAAGGAAGAAGCAGGCTCGCTGGTGCTCACTCTTCTATGACTGACACTTTCATTGACTTTATGACCTCCTATTAGCCTCTTAGACCTATCCTCTTAAACATGCTTCTCCCTCTTACTGCCTTACTGCAGACTATACCACTGACACTGGACCTTGTCAGAATCTTGGCATTCATGTACTTATTCTTTTGTGACATCTGGATACTCACCAAGACTGGCAAGTTTTTAAAAAAATAAAATAAAGCATAGTCACTTCCGTTTACCTTGGTTATAAGTTCTGGTGATTGATTATAACAAGTTTAGGTAATTGCTGGCTTGGGCAAGGTTCAGATCAGTTATTTAAAAGTTTGTGATTTGTTAAGCCCTGGTGTATCCTGTTACCCAGTTCTCTGGTCCAAAGCTTTAGGTGCTGATTTAATCTGGAAATGGTAATTAGATTAGACTCCTAGGCAATAGTCTGTGTTCTAAGAGGCTGTCTGGTAATGAGAGGATATCATTCTTCCTATATTAATGACTGTGAGACAAGAATTCAGAATGTAGACCCATCCGTTTGTTTGAGTTCAGGCAGCACTGATCTGAAACAGTGGTCAAAGTCAAGTTTACTGATTATCTTAATTTTTAGTACGAAAGTGACCATCTAAGGGGTAGGGATAAAAACAATATTTTGCCAGTCAGTGGTGGTGCATGTCTTTAATCTCAGCAGGCAAAGGCAGGTAAATCTCTGTGAGTTCGAGGTCAGCCTGGTGTACAGAGCAAGTTTCAGAACAGGCTCCAAAGCTACCCAGAGAAACCCTGTCTCAAAACAAAACAAAAAACACATTTCATACTAAGCTAAGCAGGCTAGCTGTGGGGAGCAGGATTAGTTGCTGTTGTTTTGTGCTGCACAGATAGCATTCCCATCCTAGCTTTGCTGTTTACAAGCTGTAATACATTGAATTTAGTGAGTTATTATTAACACTGTAAAATTGCATAGTAATACTTTGACAAGTTTTAAAGATTGTCAGTAATATGTAGAACACTTAATAACTTTTTATTATTATTACCTTTATTGAGAAATGCTACTGTTTTCATTTAATAAACTTAGTTTCTCACATATATAAATTTTTCCTATTCCTGCTATAACAAGTTACACAAAATAGCTCCTCAGACAATACAGATGTTTTGCTACTTGGACCATAACACAGTCACAGGCTCTGACACTTGGGAGTTGTTCTTGGGCAAAGGAGATAGTACTCTTTCTAAATAGTCAGAGAAGGCAACTGTTGAGCAAGCCTTCTTGAGACTTGTAAATAAATAGAGCTCTCATTTGGTGCCACCTATCTTCACACCTTACTGTTTTTACTTTCATCTTTTTTTATGTTACTATCATTGTAAAAAATTCACTTTCTTGGTCACAGTAGCTCTTATTTGCTTTTTACTTAGTGCCATCTTTAAAGACTTAAAGTTGCATAAATGTTTGTGTGTAAAACTTGGAACTTTTATAGATAAAGGCTGGATTTGGATCTTGTTTTCAGCAGCAGTTACAAAGCTAATAGGGAATGCACCTTCCTTCTAAGGGTTAAACATACCATGTCGCCTCTTAGGAAACATTTGTTAAAAGACACATGAGTCTTTTGTTTTTGTTTTTGTTGTTTGAGACAGGGTCTCATTATATAATCTGGTTGGCCCAAAGATTGTCGTGTAGACCAGGCTGCCTCAAACTCGTCTGCCTCGGCCTGCACCTCCCAAGTGCTGGGTTAAAGGCCTACATTACCACACCTAGGCTCCCAAAAAAGACCAGATGTGAACTGGAGTTTCAACCCTGCACTAATGTGAGAACTCACAGATAGTAGACCTTTAGACTGCCAGGCTTACCAGCAGGGAGAAGGACACTGTTAGTTGTGATGAGGCCTGACTGACTAACTATGAAGAGGGCAGGTCTGTGTTTTAGTCACTTAGCTGCTGGGCTTATTTTCTCAGACCTGCTCTAAAGGTTATTAAGACTCATTAAGACTTTATCTGCACGATGCCCTTTGATTCAACACTGACAACAAAGCAAGAACAATACTGAAAACAGTGGAAGTCACAAAGATGTCCTTTAGCAGGTGAACAGGCATATAACCTGTGATACATACAAATAGTACAGTATCATTATACATTATAAATGAGCAAATTATGCCAGGAAAATACACACAAGAACCTCAGGGGCATGTTACTAAGTAATAAAAGCCAATCTGAAGAGGCCATATTTCATGATCTAAATATAGAGACTATGATTCCAAATATATGGCATTCTGGAAAAGATGAGAGAGAGTGAAAAGGTTTGGGAAGGAAGGAGTAAGAAGCCAGAGAAAAAGCATTTTTCGGGATACTGTTATGGTTTGAATATTAAATGCCCCCACCCCCAAGCTCAGATATACTCAGGTGTTGGAGCCCATCAGTGAGAGATGACTGAGTTGTGATTTTAATCTCTGAGCAGGTTTATAGTCTGATGATGTGGGAGGGGAAAGGATAGGCAGTGGTATATGGTTGGAAGAAGGAGGCCACCTGAGGTTGTGTTCGTTCCCTAGCCCATTCCTATCCATCTCTTTGCTTCCTGGCTATCCTGAGGTTTGTAGCCTCCAGTCACATGCCCTTAACACCAGAATGTTCTGCCTCACCATTGACTGAACCTCTCAAAACTAAGCAACAAAACAATGATTCCTTCTTTATATGATTTCTTTTAAGTGATTTGAACAGGGCAAAAAGTATGACTAATAGAAACAGTGAAGCTAATGCTGTCTAATAGAGTACACAATGAACTCTGATGTAAGCCGTGAGCCTGGGGGACAGTCAGAATAGCCTCAGATATAACCAGTGTGTACTGATTGGGCAGGGTAGATGAAGAAGGGTGCTCTATGTATAGGGCAGAGGATATATGAGGAGTCTGTACTTAGCAATTAAACTATGGACTTGAAACTACTCTAAAAAGCACTTTTTTAAAAAAAATATAGAGGGTGGGTGAGAAAATTAAAGACCTCTCCCTGTCCCCATCTCCACTGTAAGTTTCCCGCAGTCTTCTCGCTCAGCTTTATCTCTTCAGTGTAGCTGATTAAAGCTTTTTCCTACCCTTTGGGTTCTTAGTGCCACAAAGCAGATAGATGACCACAAAGTTGATTCTGATGGAAAGAATCCTATCTTTCTAGAACTGCTATCTCATAACTAAGAACTGCATTGCTGAGGAAGAATTTGCTATCATTTTAATGTATGGTCTACTTCCTCTGGAATGCAAGTGTACACTACCCACGGAGGTCCAGTATGCCATGAGTGATTGGCCTATAAAAACAATTCAGGAAAGTCATTCTTCATCATTATCCCCCAGATGCCATTAGCCTGGGCCAGATGGTCTTACAGAACAGGGCTGTAAGGCTGATCTTTAAGAAGGGTTGGAGTAGCTGAGGACAGTTTCTTATAGAAGGCAGCCTTATATGTTCAGGAGCTAAGAATTACTAGAATTATTTACAAATACATGACTGAAGGGTCAGGAAAGAAAGGTTGGAGAGAGGAAAGAGAAAATGGGTAAAGGCACGACACCATGTTCTCTGCATCGTGGTTTTGAGGCACCTGCTGGTGTGCTTTACAAGATTTCCTACATTGACAGAGTAAGAAAAACAGTGCTTTGGTTTTTTTTAATCAGAGACAATATATAAAAAATATTTGCTTCCTAAGAACCATGGCCACATAACTGTGTCACAGTCTTATGATTGCTTGGTTTCTGAAGCTGGGTCAGGTGGTCTGTAAACGTTTTACCACCCTGTAATGGAAACACCATGTGTTCAAGAAAATCTTTCTGGGCACCAGCTTTCTAGTTTTTATAGAGTGAGACACTGGGTATTATTCCAATCCAGCATTGGGCTACAAGGGATGCCAGAGCAATGTGAGATTCTGCTTTAAGTGAGGAACATTTTTAAGTCAGTCTTGGCCCCTGAGTGATGCCATGGTGTTAATGGTTAAGTAGTAGTTTACCTCATAATCTCTCATCTCTTTGATGTTTATGTTAGCGTATAGAGATGCTAGAGAGGAAATCGTATCTTTTGAATAATTCTTTCTTTCTGTTACTACCATCTTTTAATTCGGGTAATTTAGAAGAATTAAAAGAACAATTTTTGTTACGCAGAATCTCAAGTGAAGATCAAGTCAGTTCCATAGGAAGATTTTACTACATCCTAGGGAGGTAACTAAAGTCTGAGGAACCAATATGGCCCGCAACCTGTTTTGTACTTCAAAAGCTAGAAACAGAGTTACATTTTTAAATAGGTGGAGAAAAATCAACAGATTTTGTGACGCATTATTATGGTTAGGGTTTTTGTTTCTACAACCAAACACCATGACCAAAAAGCAAGTTGGGGAGCAAAGGATCTATTCAGCTTACTCTTCCACATTGCTGTTCATCACCAAAGGAAGTCAGGACATGAACTTAAGCAGGGCTGGATTCTGGAGGCAGGAGCTGATGCAGAAACCATAGAGCTGTATACTGGCTTGGCTCAGCCTGCTTTCTTATAGAACTCAGGACCACCAGCCCAGGGATGGCACCACCTATCTTGGGCTATTCCCTCCCCCATTGATCACTGAGAAATGCTTTAGAGCTGGATCTTGTGAAAGCATTTCCTCAACTGAGGCTCCTTCTCCCTAATGACTATCTTATGTCAAGTTGACACACAAAACTAGCCAATACACATGTTAAAAAATGTGTGAAATTCAAATATCAGTGTCATAAAGTTTCGTGGGAACACATCACACTTGATCTTTGCATCCTCACCATGCTTCACCTGTGACACATTGCAGGGACAGTGCTTATAGGAGACACTGGTTTCTTCCCTAATCCAAATCTGCCCTATCAAAAAATCGCAGAATCATTTTGCCATCCACTGATCTTTTCACCATTCCCTACCCTCACCTAAACACTGGATTTTTCTTCTCCCCTCCCTTTGGCTTCACATGTGTACACACATGGACACATCTCATTCTTTTTGCATTGTTTACAATTACAGTGAAATCCTTTGTGATTCTGCAGTAAGTACTCAGAGGAGTGGTTGTCTGCCTCCCTCCCTGTGGCTTTCCTTCCCTCTATCTTTATGGAGAATTTCTAAGGTGGCTCCTTTTTTCCCCAGCATGTTTTTTGTTTTCAGGGTGGGAGTTAGATCCGGATACGGTCTTTCACTTCATGGAAAGTTCTGTGTTAGTATGTGGTCTCATTTTTAACCTACTTGCAGACGCCCAGTTATCTGAGATCGCTTTCACATGGACTGAGGTTAAGCTTTATTTCTTTTGGCTTGTCCCTTCCTCAGCAGACACTTCCTCTTTGCCTTGAAAGGACAAAACGATGTTCAGCTGTCTGGGCTTTGGCCCAGTATTTGATTTATACATTATTTAATTTCCTCCTGAAAATTGGAAGCAGGGCTCTCAGGAATGGAAGTGAGTAGTTTTCGTTTGTTTAAGAACATTTTTAGATTTAATATAATCAGTAGTAGATGTCAGCGTGATTGGGGGCGACTTAAGGTGAAACAAATACAGGTTAATACAAAGGAAAAGTATGTGCCAATCGAAAAGAGCTGAGGTTTCTTAATCACTGCTGCTTAGGTTGTCTGTGCCATACTTGCCGTGTGCTGGTTGGGTGCCCTCTGGCCTGGGTTAAGTTGCAGTTCCAGAACCTTTCCTTGGAACCACTATTGCCTCTACCTCCACAACTGCCCACACCAGTATGTATGTGAGTGCCAAAATGATTGGAAATTTTTATATTAGTAGATTCAGGAATTAACATTCTGTTCTTCATAAGGGATTCGGGGTGGCATATTCCTCTTGACAGATTCCTCTGAGGTTACAGCCTACCTCCTCTTCACCACCTACATTCCTAAGGATCTGGAACACCTGCCTGCCCCTTCCTGATAGGAACTGTCTGCTCACACCTCCCTCCCCACACTGCTGATCCGATCTCACTGGAGCTCTTTCCTGCTGGGAATCAGTCCTAGCTAGTTTCCCTGTCCTTGCCCCATCTGCCAGGTAACCTTCTGAAGACCTTCAGGCTTCATGTTCCTTTGTTTTCTTCTTCATACAGACCCCGTTCCCTAGTATGAAGATGAGCTTAAATGTTCCCAAGGTTGTTTCTTGGACATCTTTTCTCCTCAGTGTGCTCATACTTTTGATATTGTGTCACAGCATTGTCGTCGACAGAGTTCATACATGAAAACTGCTCGGTCACTTTACACAAAAAGAAAATGACGGGCTGGGGAGATGGTTCAGTCAGTACAGCACTTACCATGCAAATATGAGAACCTGAGTTCAGTTCCCTGGCACCCAGGTAAAAACTAGGTACAGTAGTGGTACATGTCTCTACCCCCAGCACTGGGGATTGGTGAACTCCAGGTTCATTGAAAGATCCTATCTCAAAAGATAAGGTGGAGAGCAATTGAGAAGGATGTGCATTATGCATATACTTACACAAGCATGCATACATCACACACAAAATGGAAATATTTTAAGGCTTATAATTTTGTATTGATGTATTGAGCCCCATTCATAGCAGTCTTTGCCTGCATGTGACCCATCACCCACAGATGTGGCTGCACTTTTCCAAGTGCCATCACCATAAGCTTAGAAGAAGCCTGCAAATAAGCATAGTTGAAAAACTACTCCAGTCCTAGCCAGCTGCTTCTGACTTCCTTAAAGGTGATCTAGCCTTTACTGCTTGAAGATGATAGTCTAGCCTCTGCTACTTCTGTTTATCACACAGACCAACTTCCCAGGGAGTGAACAGCACATCATCATGGTCCTTTAAAGCTCAGGCCCTGAAGAGCTCCTCATGGATGTTGCTCAGCTCCCAGCACATGCTCCCTACTCATCTACCTCAGGGCAGTCTGCTGGATTAGAGAGAACAGTTGCTGTAGGTGGGCATGTTGTGGGCATCTAAACCTGGGGCTACCACATAGCTCTTGTGTGATTTGGGGCCATCCCTTCAAATACATTATTAGAACCTGGTTTGTCGGTTTTCATTTATTAGGTGTGTTTATATCTGGAGAAGATGCTGTCTGCATGATGGATTGATTGTTGGAAAGCTTAGATGAAGGCCCAGGGCCCTTGAGACTTCTCACCACCATGTGGTGGTGTTATCAGTAGTCCTAACTGTTATTAGTACCCTTCTCCTTTAACAGCATTCCATGTTTCTCATGTCAGCCATGTTGTTAACATTCTCAACAGGCATTGGTGGCTTATTTTCCCATCTGCATTCCACAGATGTTGAGGTTTTCCTTCTAATCCATTTCCCATGAGTGTAACAATGACTTGTCACAAAATTTTTCATAAGTGGGTTCAGGTGAATAGAATAACTCTTTTTCTCCCCAAGGGAAATGCTAGTTATATGGTGCTCATACAATTCAGAGGTACAAAGTTTACAGTTGTGTTTTCTCTTATGTTAGTATACTGAAGCTTGAAACAAATCAGCTTTTTAATTTATTACTTTGTAGTTAAATTTACATCTGTTCTGAGTAATTTTGTTTTTCTTTTGAGACATACTTGCTGTGTAGCTCCAGTTGTCCTGGAACAACAAAGTTGGAACTGCTTTGTAGACCAAGCCAATCTCAGACTCACAGATATCCACCTGCCTCTGCCTCCCTAGTGCTGGGATTAAAGTGTGTACCACCACGCCCAACTAGCAATTCTTTTAAAATAACCACTTTGGTACCCATAAGATGGCTCAGCAGGTAAAGGTACTTGCTGCCAAGCCTGAGAACCTAATTTCATTCCTGGGACCCAGTTCTAGCAAGTTGTTCTCTAACCTCCACTAGTGTGAGTCTGTCCCCCATCCTAATACACACACTCAATTACATATAACTTTTAAAAGAACTACTTTATGGTTGATTTACAAATGCTATCAGAAGTAAAATATTTGATATAAGATATATCCTAGCGTTAAGTTACTTTTTAGTTGGTTTTTTTATTTTATAAGATCAGCCAGCTTTTAAATACCAGTAGTTTTTCCATCTACATATTTTTTTTCTTAAACAAATGTTGTTTCTTTAGCATATTTCTGAAACATAACTTTTCTGCTTTGGAGAAGTAACACTTCTTCACAAATCACACATGGCCAACTGGCTTGTCATCTAAAAGCTAAGTCTGTAGATTAGGCTCTGCTGCTAGTTTGAAGGCTCTGTTCCCACAAGTCTGAACTTGTCTCAGGACAGAGCCCACTTGGATTTGGCATACAGATCAGACATATTGACATGAAGTACCTTCTTAATTAAGTACCAGCATGCCAGCTGCTGAAGGGGTGCTGATCAGTGTTCAGAAAGACCGCTCAGCAAAGTGATGGGTCAGGACCTGGGGCCTACTTGAGGTTCACACTGAATCCACACTGGAACACTTGAAGAAATTATTTATACCCACTGTGGAGTGTAAATAGTGTCAAAGTTGAGATCTTTATTTAACATTCATTTAGTCTAATCGTATTTAGTTACTAGAATTTTTATTTTCTGTGTTTAACTCAACCCAATTTTGTAGAACTGCCAACCGCAAGCATTAAATGACTAGTCACAGGCAGCTCTTTACTGTTGTATAGTTCGGTGGTGCTGAAGTTATTTTAGTTTTTGCCAAATCCCTCCTTTTAAGTTATTTTTGTTTTATTATTTTGTGTGTATGGGTGTTTTGCCTTTATTTATGTCTGTGCATCACATGCCTACCTATGTTCATAGCTGTGGTACATAAGTGTGTGATCCTCTGAAAGTTAGAAGATACACCTGCACATTACCATGTACATGATAAGTCGATGTGGTCGTACCACGCTGGTTCTAATAACCCCTAAGCAAGACCGTTCTGAGCTTCCTCTGTCATTTTCTAAGCCTATTGTTGCTGCTCCAGAACTTCTGAGCTCAGAATAAGCTGACCTGAGACAACCCTGAGCCTCATTAGCATGGCTTCTGCAGCAGACCATCTGCAGCCATGGTAAGACCCAAAGGCCAGGTCAGTGCCGTGTGTGTGTGTGTGTGTGTGTGTGTGTGTGTTTATGCATGTACATCCATGTACGGTATGTATGTGTGCACGTATGTATATGAAACTCCTTGGAGAAATGTAGAGACAAACTGCCTAGAGCTGACAGGCACAAAGCCTTGGAAAACTGGTGAGAAAAAGAGGAAAGTGGGCAGGTGGGGATGATTTTTGAAATTATCTTTTGTAAAATTTTGTATGAACCGTGAATAAAAAATAGATTCAGGTTGGGAAGGCTTCTGTGACAACACCCACCCCCACCTCTAAAAAAATAACATTCTAGACAGGAAGCCACCAAAGAGAACACTAAAAAGTGTGATGAAGATGCTGAAGAGTAGCTCTTCACAGCTGCTGGCTGCTGACGGAGGTGTGGGAGGAGGATTCAGTTCTGTTCAAGGGGCAGGCCACTAAGAACTGGATCATGCTCCACCAAGCACAACCAAGTGGACNTGTGTGTGTGTGTGTGTGTGTGTGTGTTTATGCATGTACATCCATGTACGGTATGTATGTGTGCACGTATGTATATGAAACTCCTTGGAGAAATGTAGAGACAAACTGCCTAGAGCTGACAGGCACAAAGCCTTGGAAAACTGGTGAGAAAAAGAGGAAAGTGGGCAGGTGGGGATGATTTTTGAAATTATCTTTTGTAAAATTTTGTATGAACCGTGAATAAAAAATAGATTCAGGTTGGGAAGGCTTCTGTGACAACACCCACCCCCACCTCTAAAAAAATAACATTCTAGACAGGAAGCCACCAAAGAGAACACTAAAAAGTGTGATGAAGATGCTGAAGAGTAGCTCTTCACAGCTGCTGGCTGCTGACGGAGGTGTGGGAGGAGGATTCAGTTCTGTTCAAGGGGCAGGCCACTAAGAACTGGATCATGCTCCACCAAGCACAACCAAGTGGACNNGGACTTTTTTTTTTTTTTTACATCTTTTGGAGAGGTCACAAGACATGGAAGAACTGTGAAGGGATTGTGATGGAATACATGATGTGAAACTCCCAGAGAATAAATAAAAATGTTAGGAGGGGGTGCAGGTTGCAGGGTGGCGGTGGCGGCACACACCTTTAATCCCAACACTTGGGAGGCAGATCTCTGAGTTCTCAGCCATCCTGGTCTACAGAGCTTGTTCCAGGACAACCAGTGTTCCCAGAAAAGCCCTGTCTTGGGGAAGGGACGTCATATAGGCATGTTCATGTTTAGTGAAAGGGAACATTTAACTAGGTTTGGCTCTTTGTCATGTTTAAAATTGTCTTGACACTTGGCATATAAATAAGTCTTAAGAGAAAAGGGAAACAAAGGACTGGAAACAGCTCAGATGCCTTTTACAGGGGACTGGGTTGAATAAGCTGCAGCTGTGAAGGGACTGCCAACCAGTTCTACATATAATGTGGAGTGGGCTCTTGGGTACATTGTTATCTGAAGAGGCAAGGCAGAGGAACATTAAGATAATGTGCTAACATTTGCCTAAGGAGTTAGAAATAGGAAAGCTTCCCTTTAGAGACAATGGCCAAAAACTAGGCATGAAGGCATACACTTGGGCAGTGGAGGCATAATCTACCCAATACAAGAAAAGAGGTAACTCCCAAAAGTTGTCATCTACATGTTTGCAAAAACATACACATAAAAATAAATAAATGTAAAAAAATTAATGTAGACATGAGAAAATACATAGGCCATGAACCAGTCCCTTTAACAAAGTAGTAAGAGAAAGCTGTGTGCTATGCTAATTCAGTGCGGTAGATGTGGGCCCTGCTAACTCAGTCTAGTAGATGTGAGCTATGCTGCTAACTTGGTGCGGTAGATGTGAGCTATGCTAACTCGGTGCGATAGATGTGAGCTATACTCACTCAAGGCAGTATGCTATAAATATTTTAATCCCAACTCAAACATTTGTTGCTAATTGGCAAGATTTTAACACTGATTACTAAATCACCAATTACTGATAATGTTAAGTACGTTTTACACTTTTTAATGTGGAAAGTATTATTTTAAAGTTATGTACTAAAGTATTTAGTAGTTAGATATTCTGATTCTGGATTTTTTTAAAAATCTAATTTGTTCCTAGGGATTAAGAGAATGAAAATCAATTGTGAATATGTCGGTGTAAAAGCTGCTCACAGGTGAACAAGTGCTTTCTGTGTTCACTCTCTTTATCTATCTCTCTCTTTCTCCTCTCCAGCCCCAGCAGGTATGTGCGGGTGTGTAAGTTTTTTATAGTTAAGTACTAGGTTTCCATAGAGTGTTTTCTCTCCCTAAATGGTCATTGATAATTTAAGTCTCCTCTATCTTCCCTTACACTTCTTGAAAGAAAGTAGGTTATGTAGGCAGAGTTTTTCTGAGTCCCAGCAGTTGTTTCCAAATAACCACAAGAGACTTAATATTAATTATAAATGCTCAGCCAATAGCTTAGGCTTGTCTCCAGCCAACTCTTGCAACTTAAATAAACCCATTTCTGTTCATCTTGTGCTGCCCCGAGGTTTGTTCACTTTATATATGAACTTTCATGTTGCTTTTCTCCAAGCATCTGGCTCAAGACTCTCCATACTATGCCCTTCTTCCCAGCATTCTCTTGGCCCCCAAAATCCTGCCTTGCTATTGGCTGGCCAATCAGCTTTTTATTAACAATGAGAGCAGCACATTTTCACAGTGTACAGAAGATTATTCCACAGCAGGGTTGGCTTCTAGAGCGGGTAGAGTGTTGTGAAATACATTTGCTGTCATTTCCATCTACTCAGAAACTACAGCATGCAGTCAGAGGTCTTTTTCTTGGGATGCTGTCCACTTCATTCTTCTTTTTAAGCTCTGTCAACATGCATTTCTGATTATATGTGTAATCTTAATTAGTTTTAAAGACTCCATATAAAATTTCTATAAGCTTCCAAACTGAAGAGCCTCACTTTAGAACTTTGGAATCAGTCTATTTTGACCACTTCCCCCAACAAAGAGATAGTTGGCGCATCTCTGCTTTTTGTGTAGACACCTCTGGTTGCCAAGGAAAAGAATGAATTTAACATAAAGAAGCTGCTACTGACTTTGACACATTAGTAGAATTAATTTCAAAAGAATATCTTAACTTTTTCTATATTCTCCTTAAGAATTTTTAAAGTTATTGATTGGTGTCCCTTGAGGATTTTCAGCCTAATGAATTGAATGTTGTCTGTGACCTAGAAATCAGTTGTATGGCCCTGGGGTTACGAGGATAGGTAGGGTCCGGTCCTAATGGCACACAGAACACTGGTTTTTGGAAGTAAGCACTGCTTTTGGAACAGCATAAATTGCAGTGTGGCACACAGCACTTCACTTTGAAACAGTTTGTCACCAAAGCTGTAAGAGAGGAAGAATGTATAAGCAGTACTTGTTGGCAGATGCACAAAGAAGCCAAAGACCTGGCTCCGGTCACCTGTCCAGCCAACCCAAGGATCTTATTCCCACCCAGGAAACAACTACCTTGTCATCACAAAGTGACAGCGCACACTTTCACTTTATAAGTGCTCACATCAGGCCAGTCAGTACTTTTTATGGGATTTTTGGTCACTTCAACTGTTGAGATGAGGACTTTTTGGTGCCAGAGCTGTGATCTGTAGAACACAGGAAGTATGTATGCATGGTTGTAATTGCCACCATAGAGCAGGGAGAAAGTACAGAGAGCAGTGGATGAGGACCAGTTGTAGTGGCATGCATCTACAGTCCTCCCTGTTCCCGGGATTGAGAAAAAAGGCTCACTTGAGGCCAACCTGGGTAACACAGTGAGACTTCTCCCCATGAAGAAAAACAATTGAGAGAATCCCTGGTGGCATATAGAGAGTAGGCAGAGTCAAGGAGATGCCATGTACTTCCTGAAAGAGACAGATGCCAGAACCTTAATGGTAGGCCATAGACTCATGGTAGTACACAGATTAAGAGAGATGGGTTAATTTAAGATGTAAGAGCTAGCTAGAAATATACCTAAGCCATCCACCAAACAGTGTTGCAATTAATATAGTTTCTGTGTGATTATTCAGGTCTGGGTGGCCAGGAAACCAAAAAGCAGTCTTGGCTTACAACACAGCACCCACCGTCTGACTTGTATAAGACTAGCCATTTCACTTAAGATATCAGTGAACCATACTTAGAGCCTACATGACCTTCAAGTGTAGCCTTACTCTTCTCCCAGACATTCTTGGGAATCTCCAACAAGACTGTGAATTTGGCTTACAGTGAAGAACCCCGTGTTTCCTTCCTCATGACATAGATTATGAAAACATAGCACACATTAAAACTACCTCAACAGCAGCTGCTTCCATCCATGATTCCAGAATACTGGCATAGAGGATCAGACCCTCCAGATTTATAAAGGAGTCCTGGAGCTACATAAAGAGTACCTGTCTCAGAAACAACAAAAACTCTGGTGCCTGCTTTAGGACTCTCCCAGCAAGCAAGGTCTCATAAATGACACAGCATCATAGGGTGTTCATTGTGCCCAGGATGATGGTGCTCTTTTACTCTAGGTAATGAATTATCTTGAGGACAACTAAAAAGGCAAAAGCTAGCTCATGTGTATCTTCAGAGATAATAAACAGCAAGAGGTCTAATGTTCTAACCTAGTGTGTCTTGGAAGTAAAACAGGGCCGAGCCTACAAGGCCTTCACAGAACTTGTGGGGAATAGCCATTTAGCACAGGTAACTCTAAATCTTGACAATTGTGGTAATGGAAACAGTTCAAGCAGCAGGCAATTAGTTAGAATCTGAAACCAGAGTTATTTGTGGGTCATGAAACACCTGCTACTGAGGCACCAGTACTACACTGAAGGAAGACTAGAGAGAGGCCCTGTGCACACCTTGGGTTAACATGAGCTTTGGGTTTTACTGATGTGTTCCCTGGATCCTGCTGCCTTGTTAGGCAGTCAGATTCTTTGAGACCAGAGAACGGGGCTCCTGCCAGCTGGTCCATCTTAGCATTGCACTAGAGTGGTTCTTGCCCTATTCATTTCCATGATCGTTTTCTTTTCAAAACCAAAAATACCCCTCTTTTATCTTGTTATGATGGTTCCATTGAAGGTAGAAACACTTGAAATATCATAGGAACAAATAATATTCCGGCTCTTTGCAGCCCAGAATTTCTGCAGGATACTTGATCTGTGTGTAAGTGTTTTTTTTTTTGTTTTTTTTTTGTTTTTTTGTCTTGAGCCCAGGCTGGCCTAAGACTCTGTGTAGACCAGGCTAGCCTCAGACTAAGTCTTTCTGCATCAACCTTCTCAAGTGCCCAGATCATGTGTAAATTTGAAAAATACAAAAGCCATTGCAGGCATTTCCTTGTGAAAGGTTTTGCTCCAAAAGCAAAGTTATTTAACCATGTCCCAAAATAGCTGTTAATCAGCAAAGTTAAACCACCAAATGATTTCCCCATCTCTGTCATTGGGTGTGAATGTGTGTTATAGACATTTTTGCTTTATTTTGAATGGAGTGCTATGCATGGCATTCTAAAAGTATATGACTTTAAGCCCAGATGTACTAACTGTGGTGAATATTGTTTGCAAGGGAATTCAGCATAAGACCATAGTTAGGTATTATTACTCTGAACTTCAGTTCTTGCCTCACCACTTAGAAGTTTTTCAGTGAAGAAACATTTTAAAGGATAGGTGCTGTGAGCAACCCTTAATTAATTAGTTCCCTTTGCAAGGCAGCATGGCTCCCTGAGCTGCTGGCGGCAGTGCCGGGCTTGCCTCCCTGTGTCTGTGAAAGCCCCATTTCAGCTGCCCCTACTCCCACCGAGCCTGCTGCGCTGCCCCAGACCCACCTTTCAAAGCATCGGTTCCGCAGTTCAATGGCCCTCCCTCCCTCCCAGCACAGGAGCATAATCTCCCAGGTAGCCTCCTTGAAGCACCTCCAGAGCATGCTGTTCAAGAACAGCAAGACACCACTCTCATTGGGTTCCTAATCCCTCCAACACACAGGGGAAGGAGGTCTCAGGACTGTGAAAAGTGAAAAGAAAAGAGAAGGGGGGCGGGCGAGCCAGGACAGCACAATGTCCACGCCAGTGCTCCAGCGGCAGTGCCACAATCCGAGCCAGCTGCAGCCCAATTAAGCTCAACAGGTCACAGGTGTTCCAGACAGAAGCCGCTTTTAACAAAACCACTTTCTGAGAATACAAGAATTTTTAAGCACCATGGCCTGTTTCTTTTGGTGGATTTTTTAAAAGCTATTTACTACACTTGAAATACAAAGAAGCTGAGATTAGGCCTTGCTAGACGGTGTGCTTTCTTCCTGCCAAACAGCGGGAGTAGTACAGACAGCTTCTGAGCCATTGTGAGCTTATTGTGCAGCTGCAAGGGAAGGAAGGGGTCTGTCTTCAGGGGGCAGCTCAAGAGCTCCAGCACAGAGCAGCAGTATGTCTTTACCTTTGCACTCTGCTGGAAGTTGAACTGCTTGTATGTTCTGTATGTCCTGAGGAGTGCTATTAAGAAGAGCATGAGTTCAGCTATCAAGAAATACTTTTCCAACGGAGAAGGGTGGTGGTTGTGATGTAACTCAAGTGGTACAGTGCTTGCCCAGCATGAAGGAGGCCCAGGGTTTGGCCTCGAGCACAACAGGGCATGATGGAGTTTGCCTGTGATCCCAGCACTGGGGAAGTGGAGGCAAGAGAATCAATATTATCCTCAGCTCCTGCAAGTTCAGAGCCAGCTGTGATACATAAGACCCTGGTGGGTGGAGATTTGTTTTGATATACTAAAAATGTATAGCTTGGTGATAGAGCACATGAAACACAGGCACTTCATTCGCCATCAAAATTTAAAAAAGGAACTGGAGAGATGGCCCAGTGGTTAGCAGCACTTGTTTGGTTTCCAGCTCCCGCAGAGATAATAGAACTCCAGTTCCAGGGGATTCAACTCCCCTTTCTGACCTCTCAGGCACCAGGCACACGCAGTACATATACATACATTCAGGCAAAACACTCTTAGGCATAAAATAAACCTTAAAAAAAAAAAAACTAGCCGGGCATGGTAGCACACACCTTTAATTAATCCTAGCACTAGAGAGGCGAGGCATTTGGATCTCTGTGAGTTCTAGGACAGCCAGGGTGTAATGGGGGGGGGGTCCCATCTAAAGTCACCTTGTTCTCTTCTGTCCATTGAGCCTGGTTCTATTATCTCCAGATTACCTCTATTCTCTGTCCAGTCTAAGTTCTGCAGGGTGGCTCACTTATTGTGTTACTTGGTGTTTAAGGCAGGAAGCAAATTCCCACCCCCACCCCACCCCGCCACATCCCCACACATTCAACCTACTTGTGTGCATATTTCCCTGTTTGTCTTGTGTTTCCCTTTGCTTGTCTGGTAGCAGAAAGCAGGTTCACCCAGGCCATGCCTGGAAATGGAAGCAACTGCTTAAGTTACTGTTTCTGATGCTAAATGCACCATAAAAGAAGCCAGTTACACTGTGAAGCTGAAACAAACAATAAAAAAGAGGGCTCTAGCACATGGGATAAAGGCCAGGAAACTGCCAAGCATGGTCAAGTTGTTTCTACTGACTACTTTTTACTAGACAGTTGTAACCTTGACTTATTTATCACATTCTAAGAAACCTTTACTGTCTGCTCAGAAGCTGTGTTGGTTTTAGTTTTTGCTGTTGTTCTGCTTCTAATTTGCCATGCCAAGACACCTGTTCAAACCCTACAGCTCTGGTAGATTGGGGAAAGAACCAGAGTTTATATATAAGAGATTTCATCTTTTTTACTCCCACAGTGAAGTACAACATTATTTATTCTTTATGGCATTCAGAATTCCACACAATTGCCTTTTTTCCTTTTGCATCTAGAAGTGAAGTGATTAGATTTCCCAAGGCTCATTGGTCAACCACCTTCTCATCTTGGGGCACTGCTTCGCCATGCAGCCTGCTGCAGCTCTATTACTATGTGTTGCTAAGGGTACTGCTGCTGCAGAGTGCACACAGAAAATGAAATTTGTACTCGCTTTGAGCCTCTGTCTCCACTGCTGACTACTTTCCTGTTAGGTGAACCTGGTAATTTGTAGATGTTTTTAATGACAGAGTTTTCCTCTTAGGTGTCCATCTCAAATTCACTCTTTCATGTGGTGTTCCTGTTGTCTTGTGTTCTTGTTAGGTCAGCAGATATATTTTAATTACTAAATGAATGGAAAGAAAATTTGTGATATATAGACATCAAATAAAGTATGTGGTAGCTGCCGAAGTAAACACATCTTAGTCTGGATCTGACAGAAAGATCTTAGTACAATCCGATAGTTTTTGTCTCATTTTCTTATTCCCACAAACACGTTTTCAACCTCACAGCAAGGCACATATGAAAGTTTAGGTATTGATTGTTTAGTCAAAACTGAATGAGAATATTACACACTCATTTTGTAGCCTATTGGTAAAAGCCACCCCCCACACACACACCGTTCTGACAGCTTGCTGATAACTTCTTTAAAATATGTAGCCTGCCCTATGCGGGTAAGGGCAGGATGCTGAAGAAATTAAGGGTGGCTTCTAAAATCCTCTTTGCTAAAGCAGTTAGAAAACTCAAATGGCCAAGGATTTTCTTTCTGAGCAATCTAATATTCCTGACTGTGAGTCAAAGTCATCCATTTATCTACACATCTTTTCAGCAGAGTTCTTCGGTGGCCTCATGGAAAAAGGGAAAAATTGAAATGAATCCCAGTGACTAAAACAGTTCTGGACATTGTCTGGTTTGGGCATGATGGGTAATGTGTGTGTGCTTTGTAGAAACAGTCAGGTGGTCAGTCCAGATCTCACACACAAGCTCGTCTCATTGGATTTTCTTTTTATGGACTTTATTATATAAACTACCATACAATCATAGTTAGACTGAAAGCCTTTCCTTGTCGTTTCTGATTCCCAGAGAGACTTTATCTGAGAAAGTGTGCTCACCCTCCCAATGCTTACTGCAGGAAGAAGGCCAAGGACAGGTTGATACCACCCATGTTGGCTTGGTCCATGGAGCTGAGCTGCATTTTTTTCTTTTCTTGAGAAATATGCTATCTTGGAAGTCTTGCCAGGGTAGTCTCTAGAACAGAAGAGGAAACCCCTGGTCGTGAAGTATATCCGTTTCCAGACCCACCCTTTATTTAGGTTAGAAGAAAAGAGCTGGTGATCACATTTCTCCTTTGGATTTCTACTGGAGGTCTTCTGTGAGGAATGAGTGAAAAGAAAGAGGACCTTAGTGCCTGCTCTGTCAGCAGGTTGGGTTAAGGGCTTCAGGGGACTGGTATCAGCAGTTTTGCTGCTATTGGTGACTTAAAAAACTCTTTTCAAAATTATCCTAATTATCCTTTTTTTGGTTCCTGACCTCTACAACTATCTTTGCTCACTTCTGTTTCGTCTAATCAGGGATGTGTGTGTGAAGTGTAAATTCTGTTCTTCACACTTTGGTTTACAAGATGACAGTGTCTTCTTTCCACACAAAATACCATGACTTTTTCCTTCCTGGCAGTCAACCTGTGTAGTGATCGGGGAGCAGGCCTGCATTTCGTCCCTCCAGGCTCCCACACGG
>LOEQ01002605.1:16796-28872 GCA_001685075.1 Bramus lutescens | reverse complement strand
CCTTCCTTCCTTCCTTCCTTCCTTCCTTCCTTCCTTCCCTCTCTCTCTCTTTCTTTCTTTCTCCCACTTTTCCTTCCTCTCCTTCCCTTTCCCTCCCTCACAATTTCCCTCTCCCTCTCTCTCCCTCCCTTTCTCTCTTTCTCTCTCTCTCTCTTTTTTTTTGTATGTTTGTTTTCAGAGTTTCCCTCCCTTGTGAGCTGTATTCCCGGCAGAGGGGTCCTAGTTCTCATTTCTCTGAACCTCCTGAAGCTCATCCAGACCTCAGGTCAGCTTGACCTGACGGGCATCCCCTTCATCTCCAGACCAGAGATGACCTGCTCATTTCTCCTCCAAGTTCCTGGAAGTAGCGCAAGGCCCATCAGTTAGTTTCTTTTTCATCAGAACTCAAGTCGAGAATAGAAGTTCCTGTTGTTTGCTTTGCCGCCTTGGTGACGAGAGCACCATGAAACTGGCAAGGGCTTGCGTTTCCTTTACACAAGGCCAGTGTGATCTGGACCTTTGAAGCTTGTCCCATCACACCTGTCCTGCTTGTCTGTATCTGGCACTGGAGAAGTGTTTCCTGAGTTCCCTCAGAGTGAGAAAACAGCTCAGCCCACACTGGCCCTGCATTTACCCTGGGGCTTTGACTGGTAAAGCCCTTCCTTTTCCATTGTCCAACTCCAGGAGGCAAGTCCTGTCATTAGCTCCCTCTTTATAGATAGGGAAACCTAAGCACACAAGAGTATGTGATTGGCAGAAAGCAGCATGGTGGGGGATGGGGGGCTGATAGCAAAGCTGGGGGCCTGACCCCAGAGCCTGGCTCTCAACCACAGGGCTCACTGATGGATCAGCCCTCTGACCAGGAGAAGCTGCTGCATGCCTGAACCTTAGGGTTTGCATCTATCTGTAAAGATAGGGGTAACAGCAACACCATCCTAGAGGGTGTCATGGAGACCATGGAACCACAGGAGCAGGCCACTGTCTGAAGCATCAGCTTGTTTATTACTGTAGCTTGTCACAGCTCGGCTTCCATTCCCTTTCAGCATCGCTGGAGTCTAACTCCGGGTCCATGCACTTGGTGAGGTTCAGCTCCCTGCTATGTTCCATACTGGAAGATCTGTCTTTTTGTAGCAGCATTGAAATCTAGAAAATATGTCGTCTCTGTGATCTGTGGTCCACTCAGCGTGTTTGGGCTGCTCCCAAGTCCCCCCAACACTCACCCCAGCTCCTGGGAGCCACAGGTTTTCACTCAGCAAGTACGTCCAACCATCCCATGCTGTGCTCAGTAAGAGATGCCTTTTCCTTCACCCAAGCATTGGGGGAGCCAGGGCTGGCAGGCAGCCATGATGGGTGGTGTGCTTTTCCTTCCTCAGGGAGACAAGGCTGGAGGAAGCAGGCAACTACCCCTTCCCCACCTTGTTCCCCTCCACAGCTCTGCCGAGGACATGTGTCCCTGGAAGCAAAGGAAACATTCACTTGTCTGGGCCACTGTGCCTCACTCCCACTGAGGAGTCTGCAAGGAGAAAATAAAAACTGGTTTGGACCTGTTCTCCAGATTCTTCATCCCCGGTTTGGGGGGTGAGCATGTGTGAGCGTGCACACTTCCACACCTGGCTAGCCACTGGGACATGCCAGTGCACATATCTGTGTGGCGCTTTATAAGACAGTCAATGCATTCAGGAAGCTTGCCTTGCTGAGGGGCCATAGCTGTCCTGACCAGTAAAGGTCAAGCTCCGGCAGAAGTTGCTCTGATCAAGGGCAGAGACCCGGCTCAGTTACCTCAGCCCTTGTTCTGACTAGCTTCTCCGGCACCGATGCCTATGGCCAGAAAGCAAATGAACACAGAAGAAACGGTTGGCCTAAAAGTCAATACACAAAACAGCCTGGAGGTTATAGGTTTTCTGAAATTAGGGGTTCCTATTTGAATTGCCTGTAGACAAGGGTGGTGGTGCTTAGCGAGGAGACACTTTTACTTGAGTTTTGATTGCACCTTCTCTCACCCTGAGTGCCCAGCTGGGCCATGGGATGTGTGACAAGATGAGAGACCGCAGGCCCGGGGCACGTACGTTCCCCTCCCGACAAGGGTCTTTGCCTAGTCTCTTCCAGTTTCTGGTAATTCACATAAATGAAGGTGTGGCTACCAAGTCTTGTAAGGTGGTAGCTCGGACACTGAAGGAGGACTTGGAAGCAGTTGGAGATTCTGATGCATATTTCAGGGCTTTGTTGACTTCCGGAACTTACTAATTCAGAGGGCCTTCAGTGATTTAACTATTGTTCGACCTCGTCATGCTGGGCGGTCAGTGAGAACTACACTGTGAGTGTTGAACGTTTCCCAGGCTAGTGACATACACACCTAGTGGCTTTTCGTCACTGCAGAAACACTGCTTAGGCTCATGACTTCAAAGGTTTCCATCCATGGTTGCCTGGCTCTGTTGCTGCTCAGTTGAGGGAGAATGGTGTGGCTAAAGGGGGTGAGGACCATAGGTGCTCACTTCATGGCATCCAGGAAGGGAAAGGGCAGAGAGGGAGGGGGAAAAGGAGAGGGAGAGAGATCATGTACCACAGGGAAAAGATACCTCTTCCTGGCACGTTCCAAAATGACCCACTTCCTCCAGGCAGGCCCCACCTCCTTGGTCTCCAAACCTCAAACCCAGCAGGGCTAGTCAGGGACCAAGCCTTAAACACCTGTCTATAGGAGCTGTTTCGTGTTTAAACCCAATACACGACTATCTTATTCTGTAGCTGGGCAACGGAACCAGCTTGAGCCTCCCAGTCAACCAGGTGATCACAGGATATGGAAGGTGTTGCCAGAGCTTATTTGGACACAAATGCTCAGTGAATTCTTTGCATTATAAATTCTTGCATTACAAAATAGACCATATGAAGTGATTTTCCAAGTCATGGGCCAATGGAGACATTCTGAATACATTTAAGGTAGACTGCGTTTATAAGCTGTGTGTCCTCAATTCTATCCACCCTGTCAAAGGACAAATGCTCAACATGGTCACATTGCACACATCCATAGAATGGTCCTCTGTAGAAACAAATGAGTTTCTGTTTGTTTGGTTGGTTGGTTTTGTCTTTGGTGTGTGTGAGGGTGCATGCACGGGGTATAGGTGTTGACTCTGAGACCAAGCTGGTCTCAAACTCAGAGATCTCCCTGCCTCTCCTTCCCAAATGCTGGCATTAAAGATGTGTGCCACCACTCCTAGTAACAAACAGATCTTGATTCACACAGATCAAGTGGGGGACAATGAGCGCTCATCTTGACTTTGCTCAAGGACAGAACAAAGAGGAGAAAGAAAGAGTTGCTGTCAACAGATCAGGATGGCGTCATCTGTAGAAACCCTTTAAGTCTTTCTTTGAGATTATAATATAATTATATCATTTCCCTTTTCTCTTTCCTCCCTCTAAACCCTTTCATATACCAAATCCATGGCCCCTTTTTTCATTAATTGTTGTTACATACATACATACATACATACATACTCCTAAATATATAAATACAACCTGCTCAGTCTGTATAATGCTACTTGTATATATGTTTTCAGGGCTGAACATTTGGTATTGAATAACCAACTGCTCTGTTCTTCCCTGGAGACAATTTCTGCCCATCTCCACATTCTCTAACTGCCTGTAGTTCTTTATGTAGAGTTGAGGCCTCTTGGGAGTTCACTGTCTATATTAACGTGTCTGTCATTGTCCATGTTCGGTTTATGTTTAGGTGGTCATGTTGGTGAGGCTTTATGAGTGTATCTTTTGAAGTCCTGTACTGCATCTGTGCAAATGGAGCCACATGCAGCCACCTGCCCCTTTACGGACCCTTTATTATTCCCCAGAGCTCTTCAGACCGTTACCCACTTTGGGTCTTGTCCATTTACTATAGGGTTAGTCTCATGATGGTGCTGATTCAAAGGATATGAGAGTACGTGTTTGCGAATATGCACATACAACACCATTTTACATCAATTCTTGAGTGTTTCTTGACTTTGGTATCCACACGGGGCCTAGAACTAATAACTCTGCAGAGGCCAAGGGATGGCTGTATCCTTCATATGCCACGATGCTCCCTATCCTTTCTATATTAACCTTAAAGTTTCATGACAGCACTCTAAATTGAGTGAACCAGAATAAACGCAAGAGGATTGTGTCACACCCTTTCCGTTGGTGCTAAGACCCAAAGATTAGCTACCTTTTGATAGCGATGCGCGAGGGTGCCAACAAGCTGCCTCTCCTGTCCGTGTAGCTGTCTTGGATTTTGCCTGAACTGTTGTTGCTCGGTGGGTGAGCTGATGAGTACTTAACGCTCTCTTCATGTCCAGGCGCCATGATGGTTCATGCTCGTCATCACCACAGGGTAAATCTCCAGGCTGAGTTCAAGCCACCGGAGGAATTCTCTGGTCAGGGATTTCGGGAGAGCTGCACACATCTCAGAGTCTGCTGCCTCGCACCACTGACCCCCTCCAAGTGGACACGAGTTCCACGCAGGTGCTGCTCTCCTGCGTTCTCTGTGGAACATTGCCTAGAAGGATGGAGGGGCTTCTCTTGTGTCAATACTGACTTTCTCATTTAAAACCAAAACTCTGCAAACCAGACAGTGAGCGGAGGAAGGAAACTGCAAACCTCTTCAGGTCTGTGACATGCTTCTCCTCAGGCCTTTAGGCACACAGACACGGGACTGTCTTTAAGGCTTTTCTAGAGCACCTGTGGCTTATTCAAATTACTCATTTTCGTCATTGGGCCAAGTCAGTGGGCCAAGGGAAGTAGGTCTTTGTTACTGGTTCTGTTTATTTCCCTGCTTTTTTTTTCTTCTCCCCCAACTTTCCTAAGGGTGGTTGGCCACCTTCCCAGAACTCTTCGGTGAGAGCCTAGTGCCTCATGGGAGGCTGTGATGTCATTTGAATGTCAGGTTTGTGATGGAATTTTGTTTTTCAGTGTGCCGTTCAAAAACGGTGATGCATCTACCATGTTTTATGTGGGTCAGTAAAAAGGACGGGCAGTTAGCTATTTTGGCAAAAGTTCATTTGAGTCTGGAAAAGGAGCATGTGCTTAACATGTTACACGATTACTCCTGACCCACTTGAGGGAAGCTCTCCAGCACATGCTCAATCTCCACCATGCTTGTCTGGACACAGCCCTGCAGGAATTGCTGTTTTAGAAGGCGGGGTGGGGAATTGTCTAGAGACAGCGAGAGCCGAGGTTAATTGCAAGGTTGATTTGTTTTGAGGAAGCTAAAGGAACAACTTTTGTCCTGGAATCCAGGGGCATGGACAGGCTACAAATGCCGGGGATCCATACGGCAAATGATTTTGTTCCCGAATTGAATTATGTCTCTGAGTGATTCTCTCTGGGGGAGTAAGCATTTTATTGAAGTACTATATGATAAGGGAGGAGGTTCCCAAGTTCTTGGGGTCCAAGTTGGTAGACTGAGGCAGAGCACCAGACATGACCCCTGGAGGTACCCACGTCCAGGTCCAGAGATGAACAGTGGAGTGAGGCTTCTCCTCCTGAATCTGGAGGGACCTCCCATTCATCCCCAAGTTGGCTCTCACACCTCTGTAAGGACTTTGCACTTACTTCGCCAGTTCTAAACAAAGTTCTGATTTGTTTTCCTCACTAAAGTAGGTGCTGAACTTACTCATGCTTTTTATTTACTCTCTGGCGATTGAATCGAAGACCTCACACTTAGAAGGCAAGGCCAGCTCCTACCTTGCTATGCTGAGAAATAGAAACTGGAAACTGCAGAGCAACGAGTGTGCTTGGGAGCATCACTGAGTCAGATGCTGACATCTGTGTGGCCGGGTCCCCTGTCTATGTAAACAGTTTGGCTAAAATTAGCAGTGTGGGGAATTCGCAGTGGTGCACATGGTGACATCATAGAGCTTTGTCAGGGTTGTGAGAGGCAGAGTCCTTCCGTGCTGGCACATTGTTGTGCGAGAACACCTGCACATGCCTGGTGTCTGGGCACCATCCTTTCCTTCCCAGGCCCCGGAAGTACTTCTTCCTGTTCCTTATTGTCAAATGTTCCACTTTTGGCTAATTCTACATTTCCAACAGCAAGAAAAGGGAGCGATGCTGTTATTAATAACCCACCATGACCCTTCTGAGTCATGAGACAATGGGTCTGTTTCTATGTACCTAATGGCCCGTGACTAAGTTGCTTGTGACATTAAGTCACACAGGGTGCCCTCCATGAGTACCAGCTTCTACACAGCAAGGAGCTAAGGACAAGGAAAATTCTGCCAGCACCCACAGTGCCTCCTTCCTTGGTGAAGTCTTCTGAAGACACTTGGGTGCACTCACAGGGCAGACTTGCAGGTTTGTTTACATTAGCTTTCCGTGCATGGATGATAGAAGATTTAGCAGGGTTTTCCCTCTTGCTGGGCAAGTTGTGCATCAGTACATGGAAAGTGTTTTTCGTGTTCTATTCTGTATGAAAAAAAAAAAGCAGGCAAGTGCAGTGTTAACAGTGATGGAGGAAAAGAAACGCACAGAGGGCAACATTAGAATCTGCTGAGCGCTCTGCACACTGTCCTTATGGCTCCGTTTCCTAGATGGAAGAATTTGAACTTCAAAAGTAATTCTGAGTTTGGTGATAATGGCTGAGTGCAGCCTGATCTGCGTTAATCGCTGGTCTAAGTGGTTCACACCCAAGACTCATCTTTACCATTATAAATGGGGATGATGGGCACTTAATTTCTCGGAACTGCTTGGGTATGCTTTTCTGGGGAAAATATATGTAGCTAATTTAACCCAGTGTTCTAGGAGAGAGTTACCGCACAAGGACACATGGATGTATTTTCATGGGGAGTGCAGTACTGGAGGTCATGAGGCCAGGTGGAGGACAGCAAGGTGGGCAGGAAGATACAGATGTCCGTAGTGATATTTTGTTCATGTCTGAACAAATAGAACTTACCTGAAGATCAGAGGGCAGAGCCAAGCCACTAGAGGCTAGGGAGCTGTGGCACATACCTTTAATTTCAAGGCTTGGGAGACAGAGGCAGATAGATCTCTATTAGTGGGCTACACAAGATGGAATCTCTCTAAAAGACAAACAGAGCTCACACAAAGGTGATCACAGAATTTGGGATCACACACCTTTAATTCCAGCACTAGGGAGGTGGAGACAGGAGTGATATGGCTGGGCAGAGAGAGGAATATAAGACAGGAGGAGACAGGAGCTCAGTACGTCTGAGGTTTGGTGGAGACAGAGGGAGTCTGGAGATACAGTCTGAGGGCAGGATCGCCCCTTCTGTCTAAGCATTGGTAGAGGTAAAAGGACGCTCTAATGGCTGGCCTCTCAGCTTCTCTGACCTGCAGCATTAACCCCTGTATCTGACTCTGGGCTTTTATTATTAAGACCAAGTAGAATTCATGCTACAGATGTCCAGTATACCATAAAGAGGTCACCGCTTTGCATCAGCATGGCTGACTGCCCCCTTCCACATTACTGTTTCCCAAAGCCTGTGTTCTCTGATGCTCTCTGTCTCTCTGGGAGGAGATAGCATGAACTGGTTCCCGCTCCAGCCCCCCATGGCATACCCACAGCATGTCTGCATTTCCTGGAGCATGCCTGGCCCCTCTGGAAGCTGGTAGAAGAGGCTCTGCAGTGTGAGACACAGGATGTCATCAGCATCCCTCACCTGCCCACTTGCCAACCACATAGGATAGGTGGCCACGCGAACCCTGACAAGAGTATATATACAAGGATCTCACAGAATCCCACACACAAGTAGCAAGAAGGCCCAGCTAGGGAAGGAGAGGCTGTGCAGTGAGGTACTGGGTTACGGTGTGTGGAGGTCATGTCCACCAGAGACATGAAAGTCTGCTCACAGCTGTTGCCATGGAGCCAGCAGCTAAGCATCTGGAGCATCACGATACAGCACGATCCTACTACCAAGCAAAGCAGCGTTTTCTCTCTGGTCCACAGGAATACAGCCTAGACCATGAACCCGAGCAGAAATCCATGATAACCACACGAAGAATCCTCCAACCTGGGCTGCACATCCTGCCACTCATTTCCTCTTCCCTCAGCAGCTGTAGATGTTTATGGAATGTTTGGAGCTCTGACGTTATTAAAACAAGGTTGTGTCAAGAATAAACCACGTCTGCCAGGCGGTGGTGGCACAGGCCTTTGATCCCAGCATTCAGGAGGTAGATCTCTGAGTTTGAGGCCAGCCTGGTCTACAGAGCATGTTTCAGGACAGCCAGGGTTGCATAGAAAAATTTCAAAAACCAAACCAAAAAGAACATGCAAGGTGGCTTCAGGTGGAAGTGGTTGTTAGTCCTAAACACCAGGTGAAAAGTCATTAGGGAAAGGCATGTGACTTTGTGCGATGAAATCCCTCAATGTGTGACGTGAATGGGTTTTGTTTGTTTGTTTTATCAGACTTCTCCTTACTTTTGTAAATCAAGGGTAGCAAATTACCTACCTGCTGTTGACCATATGCTTGCCAACATTCCCCTTCTAATGCCAATGGTGTTGAAGCTTTTCTGCCTGTGCTCCATGTGTCTTAGACCTGTGACTTTGTGGTAGATCAAGCATTCATGCGGTTCTGAATTTGGTAATGGCCGGGAGGTTCCTGGCTTCTTTCCCACTGAGACTTTACAAGGGCTTCCTAACACCCCTCTCCCAAGTCTAGCCAAGGGCCAGTTAGAATGAGTGACCAAAACTTCCTAACTGGGGTCATCTGTAAATGACCGGTTTCAGCCTGTGACCTTCCAGGGGTTAAAAGTTCCAGCTGTCTGAACATTTTCTACTTAAAAACAAGCAAAACATGAATCGGACAGGGACATAACGGTACATGACTCACGATAAACAAACGCCAAACACATGTTATCATAATTACATTGCACAAAAACCAGGAAATGGTGTGAATCCGAAAAAGAATTGTCCAGAAAGAACCAAACGAAGGCTGTGCAGGATACAGATTTGAAGGCTTATCTCCCACACTGTCAGCTTTCTGACTTCAGTCAGCCACACGGACTGCAATCACTCGGAACACAGATGTAAGGCCATTTAGAGGGTCTGTCTTCGCTGTCAGCCTGATTAGATGATAAAAAACCTAGAAGCTGGGTAACTCTGAACTGTCTGTGGGGAGTGTCCCTTCACCACGCTGAGGCCCTGACCTCAGGAGGCCTGATCAGTGAAGGAATAAAAACCCCAATAGACTCTCGGAACAGGCGGAACTGAAGGAATTGGCCCTGAGGATTCCTGCCAGTTTCCGGTTGCCATGGTCTTAGGCATTTCCGATACCACGATGTTCTGCCCCACCATAAGACTGGAAAGGATGGAGACAAGGACTTTGGGACAAAATCCTTGAAACTGTGAGCAAAAGTAAATCCTCTTTGGGAAATCCACTTTCCTCAGTCATTTGTTACACAGTGTGACGCTAACTGACACAGAAAGTCTGCCCTCGCTTACATCTGCCAGGTGTTGGCTAAGGTGGCTCAACCCCATCAGACTTTTCCTTTTTGAGTTTCATTATACTGCAGAGATGTCTTTTTGTGGAGCACTCAAACAGTAACTGTTTCACGAATAATAAAAAGCCAGAGACAGATAATTGGGATTCAACCTGAATGTCAGAAAAGCAAAGCAGCCAAGCCACTAGAGAGCTCTTACCTCAATGAAATCTTCATACTGAGAGAGCGATTTCCTGTCTCATCCCGCCTTATATTCCTCTCTAGCGCTGGGATTAAAGGGTGCACCACCACCACCACCCAGCCTCTATGGCTGACTAGTGTGGTAGCTGGTATTAAGGTGTGTGCCCCCACTGCCTGGCCTGTATGGCTGACTAGTGTGGCTGTTTTATGTTCTGGTCTTCAGACAAGCTGTATTTATTAAAATACAAATGAAATATCACTACAAGTAAGTTTAAAGGACATAAGACAGTTTAGGTATCTATTTCACACTGGTTGGATTTTATTAGATTTTTAATTTTTATTTATTCTTATTTTGTGTGTATTGGTGTTTTGCCTGCATGTATATCTATGTGAAGATGTAAGATCTTGGAGTTACAGACAGTTTTGAGCTGCCATGTGGGTGCTGGGAATTGAACTCTGGTCCTCTAGGACAACAGCCAGTTCTCTTAACCTTTGAGCCATCTCTCCAGCCCCCTAGTTTTGTTTTTGAAAGTGGTGTGTCTCTCCCAAGTTGTATGGTCCATAATCAAGAATTTGTTCATGGATTTCCTCATTTTTCTTTTAATGGTGTAGGAACTAGGGTGACAGTTCTTGCTCAGTGACAGTAGGTGATTCATGTCTTTTTTTCAATTCTTCAGTCTTTGAATCCTTTACCAAAATTTTTTTCATGCTGGTTTGATGGATGGCTCAGTGTGATCAGCACTTTCTTCTCTCACACAGGACCCAACTTCAGTTCCCAGCACCCACACCAGGCTGCCTACAACCGCCTGTTGTAACTCCAGCTCCAGGGGATCTAATGTCTTCCTCAAACCTATTTGGGCTCCTGCACACAGTTGGTACACATAAATCCACGTAGGTGCACACTCATACACATAATAAATAAATAAAATAAAGATTCATATCTATAAGATGACAGTATTAGCTCCCAATTGCTACTGTGACAGCTGATAGAAGTCAATGGCTAGAAACTAAACGTATTTATTGCATAAAAATATGGAGGTTCAAAGTTCAAAACAAGGTTTGCCTTCTGAAGTCCCAGCAACCTCTGCTCTTGGCTGGAGGCTGCGAGGAGAATCCATTTCTGACCCTTTCCAGCCTCTAGAAGCCGCTCTGCATTGTGTGGGCTAATGGCACAGTCTTCAAAGTCATTGGAAACGGCTGAAGGCTTGCGATATTTTCCATGTTGACTCCTCTGCTTCCCTGGTCCACACATAAGGATGCTGTGCTTGTCCCACCCACTCGGATGAACCCAAGCAGCTTGCACACGGGCAGCTGAAAAACGGCCTTCAGGCCGCCTACAACCCTGACTTCTCATTGCCGTGTAATACAGCACACCCAGAGGCTCAGGAAAAGGACATGGATCTTTGGTTGGCCCTTACCCTGTGCTTCAGTGGTGTACGCAAGTGTTGTGTCTTTTTTATTCTTCATTTTTTGCAGCACTAGGGACTGAACCCAGGGCCTCACTCATGCAAAACCAAACACTCTACAACTGAACCATATACCCAGTCCTATTTTTACTCTTTATTTTGAGATAGGGTCTCATTAAATTGTCCAGGCTGACTGTAAATCCATTCTTCAGTCTAGACAAGTCTAGTGCCCTCAGTCTCCCAGGTGGCAAGGTTTTCAGGCCAGTACCACCAATCCAGCAGAGATGGCTATGAAAATTTTAACACATTGATTCAATATTTATTGAGTATTGATATATCAGGTCCAGTGGGGTTTCTCTCCAGGCAACCTCTTCATTCTTCCAGATGAATCTCATGTCTCCTTTTAGCTGCAGAGCTCTCCTTGGAGGTCCCAAACCGGTTAGGCATTTCAAACTCATATGATTTCCCTAGACTGTTGCTTCCTCTCCATTTCTTAATCAGGGAAGCCCTTCCCACCTCCTTCCTGTCTGACCCCTGTACTGATTATAGTCCCTGGGTCTCCCTGGGTCTTCGGACAGGGCTGGCTCAACACTTGATAGGGCCTTAGGCCCAGTCACAGTCTCTCCGTTAACCTAGCAAGGTGGTGAAGCGGAGACCCAGTTTTGATTCCCTTTTTATATTGATGGCCTGGCCCAATGCCTGAAGCAAAACAGCCATCCAGAAAGTTTTGGTTCAATCTAGGAACAGCTCCTGGGATGGATAATCTTCATTGTCGCCACGACAGGATTGTGTCACCATGGTAACAATCCTGTCGGTATATCAGTGAAGATATTTTCAGACAGGTTTCACTGAGGCAGGAAAACTCACACTGAACGCAGGTGGTACTGTTCATGTGTTGAGGTCCTGGACTGAATAAGAAGGAGAAAGTGAGCTGAGAATCAACAGCATGCTCTCCTCTATACGACTGACTTCCTGTCACGGTGAACTGTACCCTGGAGCTGTGGGCCGAGTCAATCCTTCGGGTACTTGTCACAGCCCTGATGAAAGTCACTGGCACTGCTCCCGAGTTCCAAAGCGTTGTGCTCAGG
>LOEQ01002604.1:147990-163542 GCA_001685075.1 Bramus lutescens | reverse complement strand
TCTCTCTCTCTCTCTCTCTCTCTCTCTCTCTCTCTTTCTGGAAGACTATAAAAAGCTCTGCGGTCACTCAGTACCAGTAGCCTCATGGCAAAAGAGAATTTGCACTAGAGGGTTTCTAAGATCCTTCTGTTTTCTCTAGATTCTAATGACAGCTGGAGACAGACATTCAGGTTTGCTTTTGTTCTAATGGCTGTTGCTTCTTCACACAGTCAGAGATGAGCCTGCTGTTACCGCAGGTAGAGATGGTCAAGCTTCTCACAAGTGGTTTAGTGAGCAGGCGGTTATTTCATCCTGGAGTCAGACCAAAAATAGGTCAAAGGCTAGCAGATCGCAGATGTTATATGAGGGTTAATTCATTGAAAGGTGTTGCAATTTGACTTGATGGGCAGAATAGATGAGGTTGAGTCATTTGACATCTCCATGGGCTTTGGTTTCCAATCACAAGCACTGAGGTGAATAGGAGTATTATAATTTCAGTGTTCTAGTCATTATCTAACAGAGAGGTTGATCTTCCTAATAAGTTTGTGAAGTGCATGTATGATTGTTTCTCCACCACCATCACTGCCATCATTTTGACCACTGTTGCTATCATACTATGTCAAGGCTATTCCACTGGTGACAGAACACCGAGCCTTAGTGAGAGGAGGCCAATTGATTCACCCACCCCCGACCCACACAATAGGTTACTTAAGCAGGGGAGGCAGAATCCACAATCATACCTTCAGACTCTAAGTCCAACGTTTTGGAGGGAAGAACATCTGTATGTGTTTTAGATTTTTATGGGAGCAGATGAAATACCATATGCTTAATACTTAGGGGAAAATGTGAAACAAATAAAGCTTGTATTTTAAGAGAGGAGAAGGGCATTTGTTGGAGCCAAGAGTCTGAATTTAGGAGTCTATTGTTGAGTGTCTAGTACTCGGATAGTACCTATGGCTGAAAATAATATTACTATTATGGAAGGAGCCTTGTCCTAAAGGCAGATTATTACTTTTCTAGATTCAGTACTAGCTAATTCTTCAAGTTTAGATGCATTCAGTTATTTTCACTGACCCCTTGTCCCATGTAATCAGTGTTAGCGTGTAATCTTAGTTAACGTGAAGTATGAATGAAGGAAAATATTCGAGTTCCCCAAGTTCACAGAAATAGAAGTTGGCTAAGCTAAAAGTCACACCCCAGATCTGCCTGGTTTTAGACTTCATGCTCTGAATTAAGCTGCTGTGGCTTCCTTATTTATCTCATGCTGATTCTGAATATTTATAAAATGCTACCACCGAGATGCTTGCTCCTTTCCCTAGTGTCCCATGATGAGAAGAAACCAGTTTGTTTCTGAGAGGTCACAAAACTTGCTAGGGCAATGTGATGACAGAAGCATGCAAAGCCCTGGCATCTTCTAACTATTTCTTCTCTTTGTTAACAACAGAATGCCAAGGATTTTTTAATGAGAGGGACAGGTGAGAGTCAGGCCTTTCACAGTCTTCTCAGAGCATATCTGCTAGAATGCTCTTGGTTCATCTTGGTACCATATAAGTAAGCTCAGAGTCAGAGGGAGTGCAGTCCATTGGGGACATGAATCATTATGACTTCTAAGGTCATTACTAGGAAAGAGCACACAGTTGGTTCTCCAGGCTTTGCCTTATTTTAATCTTCTGTAGAGCACTACTTATGTGTTCCATGTACAGGACACAAAAGACAAGTGTGAGGTTGAGCATCACATTTTCCCATTAAAGGTTACAGTCACCTATTACGGGAACACTAGTGAGTGACATACGTGGTTTTGAAAGAGCCTTGTATTTGGACCCAAAATGGGATTTGTTCCAGAAAATTTTGATGTTTCTGAAACCTCCCAGGGGTGCTGTGGCTTATATATGATTTCTTCCCTCTGAAAAGTTATAATGGAGTTTGAACACCATTGAGAGATAGAAAGAGAGCATTTTAAAGAGAGGGAGACAGGGAGATGAGAAGAGGGAGGGAGAGGAAAAGGGACAGAGGAAGGGAGGGAGGAAAAGAGAGAGGGAGGGGGAGAAAGGGAGTTCCTGCCTGTCCTTACAAGATGCCTCAGGGCTTTGCAAATAAGAGGGCAACCACCATATGTGACCTCAACTCATTTGAAGCGTAATAAACCTCCTTTCTTTAAAACATATGCTGTGGTATTGTGCTATTAACAAGAGAAAGCGCTCCAAATACATGGACCACTCAGGAAACTTTTAGAATAGACAGGGACAGGCGGGCGTATGTGAAACTTGCACAGAGCCGGAGTGTAAGAGCCTTAGATGTGTAGGGCCAGAAACCTCAAGGGCTGCACTTACTCATGGGCTATTGTGGAGATGGATTTTTTAACCCACTATAGGAGTAGGGTTTCAGAGTTTCCAGTCTTTTAATGACTTTACTGATTGATATTCCAGTGCTGGGAATTACGGATCTGATTTTGGTCCTAGTTCATGTACCCTGCTGTGTGATCTATACGTAAGAATCATTGGGCTGCTGGGTTGCTGCCAATGTCAAGGGCTGAGTTCATGCAGCTATTTTGTTTACAGCTCGAGAACTCAAAAGAGAGAGGCAGTCAAGAGCTGGGGTTGACACGGATATGAAGAACCCCATAATGGCCTATTAGCAATAACTGGAGTGTGTCGTTGTACCTACTAGGAGAGGAACTTATGGGGAAAGAAGGGAATGCTTTCTAAATTCCTATGAGCATGATTATCCACTGGTATTCGAATTGTTCCTGTAGATATGCTACTTAATATGGGAGAATATGACGTGGAGTGATATGTTCCTTTTTTTACTATTTTCTTTAGACTGAAAGTGTCTTGCAGATAAGAGCCTGTCTTTGCTACTTGTTTAGCGTGTGACATTGTGTCAGTCACACCAGCCACCATTAGCTAATACCACCTTATAGCAATCAGACAAAGTCCTAAGCTTTGTCTAAACTTATTAGACTAAGGAACTAAACTTAGACAAGGAACTTTGTAGAAATCAGAATTGTTCATATGAATTGTCAGCATTGTCATTCAATATTTTCTATCAGGGTCCCTTCAGTCACTTGCCAAATGACCCAACCATGTGAGAAACGCCTAGGTTGGTATTTTCAGTGTTATGTACATTAGTCAGTCCCTAAGGGACACATCATCATTTAAGCCACCAGTTATGTCTGTCTTTGGAGATGATTATGTTAAGGAAGTAGTTTTAGCATCTGAGTGGGAGGGGGAAGAAGAGGAATAACTCACTTTGCAGGAGGGCATAATAGTGGAAGCTGGGACCATGTTTAAAAATCTGTTGGGCCAGTGAGATGACTCAGTGGGTGATATTGTTATCACCAAGCCTGCTGGCCTGAGTTCAGCTTCCAAGAGGTTAAAGAGAGAGCTTACTCCCTTAAATTGTTGTATCATTTCTGTATGACTATAGCATCTGCATAATTATGTAAATGCACATAATAATGAATACACGTAATAAAAGAAAAAAAAACAAATTTAACTCTAGATAAGTAAGTTTTATTGTTGTCTAGAGATCAGATAATGTTATTTTCCTCTAGAATTTTCTTGGGTATTCTGCCAAGGTTTACTGCATGGTCATTTACCAAGTGTGGTTAGGACCAGAGAGGAGTTTCTATGTGTACCAAATAAAAAGAGATGTCATTTACCTAATGATAAGAGGTTTTGTTCATTTTCTTCCTAGAGGGAGTTCAGAATTTGACAGACATTTACCTGTGATGATTCACATTCATGTACACAAGCATGTACCCATCCATCCAGTCCCTTCTTCCTTCCAGTGTGGAAAGCAGACTGTAGTGGGCTTCAAGCAATCTGTCAGAACTTCCATTTGGCTGGGATTAAGCCACTTAACTGCCACATGGTTTGTTTCCTCCCAGGGTTCTTTTCTTTTATGAAGTATCCTCATACATCCTATGCCATAGATGCATTGCAGGATACAGAACATGTCCATTTCCTCGTCTAAGGGAAATGTTGATTTCAGTTTGGAGAATCAGGTGAGTAAAGATTAATATCCACAGGCAGAACTTAGTGACTGGCAAGACTATGGCCATTTCATGGAAGAAGTTCAGCTCCTGGTTAGCAGATAGACAAAGAGCTGACTTTGGATGCCACCAGGTTTATTCCTGCTTGTTTTCTTTTTTAAAATCCATACCTGGCAGGAAAGTCCTGTACCCAAGTTATTCAAGTGAAGCTAAGGCAAGAAAAACATAAATTCAAGGGCAACATGGGATACAAAGTGAGTTCAAAGCCCACTTGGGCAACTTAGCAAGGTCTGGTCTCAATCTAAAATTGAAGAAGGCTTGGGACACAGCCCAGTGGTAGAGGCTATTCCAGCATGCACAGTGCCTCAAAGCTCAACCCCCAGTATTACAGAGAATTAAAACAAGGAAACCGAGTGTTTATTTATAGGTGGTGATGAATTAGAGAATCCAGGCAGGGGTCTTATCGAAGTAGCAGAGAGGATGCATTATACTTGACATCATAAGTTTTGGAGAAGATGAAGAACACATTAGTCATTTTCTTTATGTGGGTGAGATATGAGATCAGACACTAGCCATTTTTGTATTCCAGGCCAAGGACTTAGAGTCTTCCAATCAAAGCAACGGGGGAATCATTCATAGTAAAGCTGGCCTATATTTTATCGATAGCTCTTTGGAAAGAACGGTCCGACATTCTGGAAGAATGTGGACTGACTGGATGGGACACAGTAAGCAGACACGCTACATAGAAATACCTAATTTCTGGTTGACAATTTCTTTTCCTGCTCAAAAAACAACCACAGATTCACAAGCAACATGACACAAAATCCTTAGTTTCCAACAAACAGCTTCTTCTTATGACCCCAAAGCTATAAAAGTGGTGATGTATATAAAAGTAGTGCAGGATGTTCTTAGTGGCTTTATGAAATCAGAACAGCAGTAGACAGGAGAGAGATGCCCTGCATCAGTTTATAACCGTCTGGGTTCGGGAAGTTGCAGAAGCAATGTAATCATACTTTTATGGCTCTTGCCTGATTTTTTTACTCGGAGAGTTGAAAACACCACCAAATCAACCATATTCAATAGCAAAGTATGTGGATCATTGGATATTGATGCTCAAATATGTCATAAGTTTGATAAAAGAACCATTATTTTATCAGTGTGCTATGAATACAGATGAGAGTGTCCTTTGGAAATCAAGTTAACAGGCCAATGACAATGTCAGTGAAAACCGGTCATTCCACACGCTTTGACATCCATGCCTTCACTTGACAACTGCCATAATTTTGGGGGAAAGGACTCCCACAAATTTATAGGTATAGATTTTGATTTCCACAGAAGTTGAGAAACCTGTTCATGGTCATATGGTCAAACCATGGACTTTCTGGATATAGCCAGAATGGATTATCTTTTTGTATGTCTTATCTACCTGTGCCACAGGAATTTTCTATAAGTGTTGATTTTTTTCTCTTTTCAGGTCTGTAAAAATTGAGTGCTTTATGAAGCTTTTCCTTGGGGAGGGGTCTGTTTAATTAGGTTGTTTACCTATAGATGAGACAAAGCTTATTCAGAGGTTTTAGAAGAGATGCTGTCCCACTCCTTAGCAAAGTTCCCCACCTAAGGTCGTCTGCAGACTAAACATGATGACAAACATCCCAGGGATCACACATTCAGCTGAAGGGAAGTTTGCTTGATGTAAAAGGTTTGGCTGGTGCAAGATATTTTGAGAGTCACCAGGAATACGGACCCTGATGGGCACTGTATGGCAAGTTCTACATCTAGTAAAATGTCTTTTAATTTTGTTTCCTTCTTCCATTCAAGCTGGGGTTAGTCAAATGATATGTTAATCTTTAAAAATTATGTTAAAGAATAAATGAAATATATATATGATGTGGGCATTCCCTCTATGTGCTGTGATTACCATTAATGAATAAAAAAAAAACTGCTTTGGACCTAGAGCAAGGCAGAACTTAGGCAGGGAAAGCTAGGCTGAATGCTGGGAGAAAGAAGGGTGGAGTCAGAGAGAAGCCATCGAGCTGCCAGAGACAGACACTGGTTGGAACTTTAGCTGGCAAGCCACACCCACGTGGTGATGCACAGATTAATAGAAATGGATTAAATTAATATTTAAGAGTTATTCAATAAGAAGCTAGAGCTAATGGGCCAAGCAGTGGTTTAAATAATATAGTTTTTGTGTGATTATTTTTGTTTTTGGTGGCTGGGTAAAACCAGCAGCCTCCCTGAAACATAAATAAACATAAGAAATTTGAATATATAAGACTCTTCTACAATAATTAATTTGTACAGATGTTCTTGTGGTGCAGGAAGAAACCCAAGGCCTGCAACAGACATGTCATTTAATGCACAAATCTATTAACAAGGGTTTTAGAAATAGCTCAGTGGATAAAGAACTTGGCACAGAAGTGTGAACAATGAGTTTGGTTCTCCAGGACTTTCATAAAAGCAGGTCATCTGGTAGATTCTTAACTAAACTGATAATAGGTGATGAATTCTGGGTTCAGTGAGTATCCATAATACAACACATAAAATGGGGAGGGATCAGGCAATATGTCAATTTTGAGGCTCTAAACACATGTACATACGTGTGCGCAAGCACCCAAATACATAAGCACCCACACCCTTGTGAATAGCTCCACATGCATGCATGCACAATGTACAGCACACACATAGAGAAAAGGAAATAGCACTTCTGCCAATGTAAAAGCTAAGTTAGGCCAACTATTAGGATCTCATTACACTCTTGCTGTTTAAATTCTTATGCATAATCACAAAGATTTTAATCGGCTAACGTGTGTTACATGTGTTACCCTAATAAAGAAAATGGTGACATTCACCTCAGCTACTAATTTGAAGTACATTCAGCAATAAATAAGAAATTCAAGAGAGTAGAGAGATCTGGGATTGATGGTATGGGCTCCAAAGTCAGCCAATGTTTGCCTGTTCACTCTGATCTAGCAGCTAATGGTAGTTCAACCAACCCTTAAAGCTATTGCAAGAATTAAATTAGATAGTGTATGTTAGTTTATCTATGTGCTTGAAACTGACTGAAAATTAAACCACTTCTTGCTTTCATTAGTAGTAATACTAAAACCATAATATATATTGGACACTTACTTTGCAATAGACAATATCCTAAATGACTTATAGTCTTTAAGTTATTCAGCCTATACAACAACATCTTTTGGTAAGAGTTATAATGTTAATTATAAATGAAGGAAACTGAAGCTTGGAGACATTGTACAGTTTGCTCAATGCCTCACAGCCAGTAATGGTGAGCTAGAAGTAGGTCTTCATAGCTTATATTCATAACCACTGTGATAAGCTACATCTCCAGTGATAGTAAGAGACATTATACATATAACAGGGAAGGGAATACCTAGTTCCTATAGTGAGAGTTCAAATCTGAAGCCAAATTAGGGAATGATTTGGGGTATAGAGTAGAAGTGTTGCATCTCATTGAAAGTATCAGATAAGATTCATAAACATTGCCAGTTCTGGCTGGAGAGATGCCTCAATGGTTAAGTGACTAATCTTCCAGAGGGCCTGGGTTCAATTCCCAGCACCCACATGGTAGCTTTCATTTGTCTGTAACTCCAGTTCTAGGGGACCCAACCTCACCCTGACATATACACAGGCAAAACACCAATGTATATAAAACTAAAAAAAAATAATAAATATCATCAGTTTTGACATGGAACTTGAGAGATGAGTTACTGCACGTACAGATCAGCAGACAGCAGATCATTCAGGCGGAATGACTTCAGAGAGAGCAATATGAGCTGTGGTTATGGGAAAACCAAACTACATATTTACAAAATCATGGTCTCCACACTTCATGGATATAACACAATAACAGCTGTAAGCTTCTAATAAGTGGGTTTGTATTAAATTTATGTCTCCTACTCTTGAATTGTGATCTGGATTTCATCATCCACATATCTATCAGTCAATAAATGGGATTTTCAATCTACCTCACAGCAATGTCAACAGATTAAATAAAATAAATTCCACAAATAAATAATCAACATAGTGGCTGTCTTGGAGGTATGCTCCAGTGAGTCTAGGATTCCAAATAGGACCTATGAGTATTCAGAGAAAGATAGGCGTGGTTTGAATTTGCTTAGGCAGCACTATCTATCCATGGATCATTCCACTGCCAGCTCTGGTAAGCATCTCTCACTCTGTATATCCTTGAGGTGTCTAGATCTAGGTCAGATTCCTGGAGAAAGCCATCCTAAAAATCTCCACTCCTTCCAGTGCTCTCTGCTCTTCCAAAATCGTTAAAGTAAGTATGGTAGTCTTACCTTTAGGGTTCTAAGAATCCTTCAGTCAGGAAGACGTGACTTTCTACTTCTGAAAGGTATGTCTTCACAAGCTTGCTGGTGGGGAGTCTTACCATTCCTTGTCATCGGTTTATGCAGCCTGAGTCTCCTAAGGAGCGCTGTCAGATAAAATGTAAGAAGCTCAGCTAAATTGCCATGGAAGACAAGCTAAGAGATACATTTTAAAGTATACTAGTTTAGATAAACTTATCCTGAAAATGTGTGTGGGTACATTTATACAAAAATTATTTGTTGCTTATCTGAGAGGCAAGTTTAAGTGGGTATTTACTTACTGGATTTCTAAGGTTTAGCAAGTCTGGCGGAATTAGAATGTTAAAATCAGACAGATCTGGAGGCTCAAGTCCTCAATTCACTTTTTTGTCTCTGTGACCTTAGGATAAAAATTCCTTAGGCATAAAAGAGAGATAAGAATGCATGTCTGTGAGTTGCTATGCTGGTTAATATAGACTGTCCACTTGATGGGATCTGAATTTACTCGGGAGACAAATCTGTGTGTCTGTGAGGGAGTTTCAGGCACGGGTGAATTAAAGGAGGAAGACCAGCTCTGACTGTGGGGTGGGTGTATCAGTCCTTTGCTGGGATCTTGGGAGAAAGCTGGAGAAGCACAGCTTCTGTTTCCCTCCTTCTCTGGTTCCTGACTACGGGTGTTACGTCACCAGTCACCTCATGCTCCTGCCACCATAGCTTCCCAGGCACGAGGAGCTGTACTTTAATACTACAAGCAAAATTAAACAGTCTGTTCCATATGCTGTTGTGGTCAAGTGTTGTGTAACAGCACTGACAAAGGAACCAAGACAGTACTGGAAAAGTGCACTTGCAAATGCAACTTGGCCAGTGTACCTTCTCCTGCAGCGGAGAGATTCACACCTCTCCTGTGAATGTCCTGTGCTGCTTATTAAAGGACTTTATAACTAGCACGCCTTCCTTGGTGCGGGAGAATTGTCTGTATTTTCTCAATCATGTTTTAAATAAACGCTGATTGGCCAGGCAGGAAGTATAGGCGGGCAAACCAGACAGGAAGTAGAAATGATACAATGAGAATAGGAGAATTCTGGGAAGGAAGTTGATTCCTCCCACTCCTGCCCAGGTCACTGAAGCAGCAGGATGTGATCCGCCCCTCTGAAAAAAGGTACTGAGCCACATGGCTAACATAGATCAGAATAATGGGTTGGTACAAGGTACAAGAGCTAATAAGTAGCCTAATGGGCCAATCAGCTTTATAACTTATAGAGACCTCTGTGTGTTTTTCTTTGGGGCTAAATAGCTGGGGAAACCGGGCAGGACAGAAAAATCCCAACAAGCAGGCCCATTCATGTTACACTTCCTAAAGCTACACAAGGCTATACCTGCTCCTGTTTCTCCAGGCCAACCAGTTCCTTTGTCTTTGGAACTTGAGTATGAACTCTCAGACTGGTTGACTCTCTGATGCCTTAATCTCCTTGGAAGCCCCTCTGACACAAGCAAGCATCTTCTGCCAATTGAACCAAGACTCAGATTCATTTCTAAGGTCTGCAGTCTGGCCTGTTGCCAGGCTTGAAGCAAAGTATGGTCTCCATGAGCTGGATTCCCCAAGAAAGCATTTATTCATTCTTAGTTTGTTTCAAAGATTAAAGATGAACTTTAGGCTAAGGGATTTTGTTGGCATCACTGGTGTTATTGAAATCAGAGGATCACCCATGGCATAGGAACTATGAAAGGGGCCTAACGTTTGGACTTGAGCATGGGAGAAGTAGAATTTACACTCAATCCTGGAGGGAAGTATTACATCCAGTAAGGAGGGAGGAGATTGAGGCTCAGTAGAATTAAAAGATCTTTTTCCAGACTACACAGATCCTAAGCAGGTAGCAGGGTTAGATTTATACCAAAGCCTGGCTCACACCAAGGCCGTTTCTTTTCCACCTCCAGACACTGCTTCTGCTTATTTACTTGGTTTTATTTGCAATGATCAAGAAACAAAGCATTGGGTTTGTGAGGCCAGAACATGTATCCCTGCCTCTCGCCGCCACAATCCCTGACAAGGGAGAAATAAACCGGGTCTTGTGAAATTTTTGTGACACACGTAGGGAGTATAGCCAGGTATGTCTGGCTAGCTGGACAGAGAGTGCCCGGAGCACCCAGCATTTCGTCTTCTGCACTTCCACACTTACCAAACCCATTCATTGGTCCAGAGGCTGGATTATAGCTCATTCCTTGTTTCAAGCCTGAGAAATCTCATTAGGGTCTTGTGCAGGTGGCTGACGGGGCCACATGAAGTTATGTCATGTGCTGAGATCACAGGAATGTTTCACTCTCCCACCTAGATTCATTTATTTTGATGGTGGCTATATTTCTAACTGTATATTGTCATGTGTTTACATTTTCCAGGAATGAAAGAGATGTCGGTGCATGACGCTTAGGTGTTCGTGTGAGTACAGGTATGCCCACGCTATGGTATATGCGTGGCGGTCCAAGGACAACCTCAGGTGTTGGCCCCTGTCTCTCACCTTGTTTGAGACAGAGTTGACAGAATTTCATGGTTGTTCTCTGCTTTGTGTTGGCGAAGGAGAGTTCACTTCCAAAAATTTTCCTATCTCTGCCTCCGATCTTAGTGTTGAAGTCTTCGACCTACAGACTTGTATGTCCTGCCTGGTTTTCTGAGGGTTCTGAGGATTACACTCTGAGTCCTTATACTTTGACAGGAAGTCCTTTATCCACCGGGCCATTTCCTCAGCCCCTTGGATCATTTCGTTGGCTCTTGAAAGTTGGGGTCTTGGCGAAGTCGTCGGTGCTGAGTGTTTTGTTGTGCTAAAGAGATTGACTTGGGTCTGAAATTGAGCAGAAGAGTTTTGGAGGATTGTGTGGTGCTCATTGAGGTGCAGCTGGTGAAAGGACCAGGGAGAGGTTGGGGAAACAGACAAAGATGGAGGTCATCATCTTGGCAAGCTGAGGACTTTAGTCCCAAAGAAATGAAAACTACTGAAGAATGTTAAGCAAGCACACTGAAAAAAACATACAGATTTGTAGTTTTTTGGAGGGATGTTGGGGACACTGCTGTAAACCTGGAATTCAGGGAGCATCAGGGAGATGTGATTGGATCATGCAGGTAGAAATTGGGAGTCACTGGTAGAAATCATTTGGAGTAATTGCCCATCGGCAATCGGTGAAGACAAATAGGGGTAGGCCTGGCGCCTTGCTAAGAAGGAGACAGCACACAGGTATGTGTGTGACCCGCCATTTCATACATAAGAATGGTGGGGAGATTCAGGTTGCGGATATATCTTATCTACCCCAGAGTGTAACTAGTGGTTGGAGGTATTCATTATCACCATGAGGATTTTCATTTTGCATGAAGCAGAATGTCAGAGCTGGGAATCTGGCCTGTGGCCTTGGCTGGTCAATGACTTGCCAAATGAGGTTATTAAAATGTCAACAGCCTTCTTTTCTGTGGGAAATCTCCTTCTTTCTCAGCCCCTGGCATATGTGCACCCCAGGAGGGAGTCAAAGGGTCGTGGGTAGTGCCTGCATTCCCCCTTCCTGCTGTTCCTGGGACTGAAGTATGGAGGCAGGAAACCTGAGGATGGTGATCACAGTCCTGACGCTTTAGTCATATTCTTTGTGTACCTGTTTCTGTGCTCTAGTAAGCGAGGGTGGGAGGCAGGCAGAAGTCACAGCTGATATTAGGGCTAAGCAAGGGTCTTTCATAGTTGCCAATCCCAGAACCAAGTTACACTGACTGTTTCTGCATTTATTTTTGTCTTCTTCATCCGACAACTTCAGTGGTCTTTAAGCGTGTATGAATTTAGCCTTCTCTTCCACCCCACAACAAAGAGCAGTTGGCAAAATTGGAGCCCCTTTTGGTAGCTGCAGCAGGAGGTGGGACATTACTGCCTGCACCCATGGGAGAGATAGGGCTGCTGATAGGCACTTCAGACTGTTCAGGAAAGTCCCTAGAATAAAGAATTGCTCTAACTAAAACGTCAACCACTGAGAAACCCTGATCACAGACTGGCGACAAGGTGACCAGCTCAGCACACTTCCAGAATGGTAACTTTCTCCACCCAATTCCCTTTCTTCTGCCTTTGGTTGATTATTATTCCTTCATTCAAAACATTGAAAGACCCTCTCCGGAGGGCTTTAGCAGCTGCCCTGACTTTTGTGTCTTTTATTCAGCTCAGGATAACCTTTAACCAGGAGTACCTTTCTCTGGGATGATCACTGGAACCTGGGCAGAGAACAAATCCCTTTTGAGCACAACTGTGTATATTTTGGTACTTCTTAACAAATCATTTTGGGCGATTAGCTGAGAAGTTTACAGACAGCATTGATCTGCAGGCCCCAAAACACCTCCCTTAGGAGAAGGACACCCTGAGGAAATCAGTATGATCTCAGAGAAAACAATCAGAACCATGTGGTTTTTCATTCACTACTGTTTTTAGAAGCCCTGCCAAAACATTTGCGAGGAAAACAAAAGGGTCATTCATGCCCAGCAGTGCACGCTGGGGAAAGCAGTGTCCCCTGGATGGATAGAGGCAGGCAGTCTGCCGGTTTCCTCCGTTAGGCTTTATTAGTGGGGCAAACACAATTTAGGGAATCAATGAGGGGGTCACACTCTGCTGCTAGTTAGAGAAGAATCCTCCAGGGCAGCCCTCCCTCTGTACTGGGGAGCTTGGCAGAGAAGGGTTCCCACCTAATTAGTGTCCTTCTGAATGTTTAAAGGCAGAAGCCTATGAGGAATTTCTCTGACTATTTAATTATGGTCGGGTCTCTTTTGTCTTAAAACAGGCTAGAGCCTGCTAGTCTAATGCGGGACCACGGGGGAGCTTTACAAAGGGCCCCTAACAAGTTGGCCTCTCCATGTTTCTGCCATGCCCCATGAGTGAGGGAATTGTGTTTGTCCCTGAAACCTGTCCCATAGATGTTGCAAACCACTGAACCTTGAGGACCTCAGGAAGTAATGAGATTCTCATCAATACAGCAGCAGTTCAAGCCCTAGCAGAAGAAAATGTAGAAAGAATTGAAGAACTAAATTGAGAAAGAAGAGGAAAAGAGCGTCATCTACCAGATTTGGGATCTTAAGTTTATTAATAGATCCTGTGTATAAAAAAAGGTCTGGTTCCATTTAGGACCTTTGTGTTTACTAAAAGATTAATTGAATGGGTAAACTCAAGTAGACTGTTCCCTCGAGGTCTGGGGGACACTTAGACATTTTAGCATAAGAATCACTTCTATGAATGTAAGAATTCTTCCAGGCTTTTAAGGCAGGGTTCAAATTTTCATGTAAAGTTGTTTGATTGTGAGAAGAGCATTCGTTTCCAGGGACTCAGAGTGCTCTTTCCCCTTGCCTGGCTCGTTTAATTTCAGGGGAGACATTGGCAAACAGTGGTTTTGCTATCATAGAAAAAAAAATGTAAGACAAAGAAATCATCGCTCTTCTTTCTGTTGGAGAAGGTTATTAGGTACGTGCTGCGCTGGTGTAACTTGGATAAGAAAGTGAATAAGAACTCCCAAACAAAGGGCAGTCTAACCCAGGGCATCATGCAAGTTCAAGGAAATCTCCTTGACTTTGTATTGAAAGCACAGAAGCTCGGCAGGGTGTGTAGAAAGTGAAGTTTAATGACCAGAAGTTCAGGGATTTGCATACAGGGACTTTTTCCACTAGGTTTGCAAGGTGGCCTTGAGAATTCTCCAAACTCCATTTCTTCTTCTACAGAACTGAAAACAGTAACATTCACTCAGCAGGGCATTTTTGATACTTTTCAATACTACAGGAGACATTGCATGCTAGTATTCCTAAAGATGATGTAACGCTCTAACAGATTCTTTTGTTGCCATATTTTATGGTCATATCACTTAACATCCAATCTCAAATATCAATACGTTCTATATGAGTTCCTTATTGTAGAAATTCCATTATTCTATCTTAAATTTTCTTCTCAAGTTTGAAGAAAACGTTATGTAAATATAACTTTCATTAATGAATAAGAGCTTGTATGGCTGCTTTGATTTCACTTTTGAGTGTCTGATGAAATAACCATCAGGAGAGGAAAGGGCTCTAGACGAAGACACAGAGACTACCAGAGATGCTGGATTCTTCCCATTCCACCTTCCTTCTCTGTTCTTTCCTTCTTAATTCTTCCCAGCCTTCTCCCCCACCTCATGTTTATATGACAACCATATCTTGTGATATCAAATGGGTGACGGTGATTCCTTGATCTCAGTGCCTTCACAATTCACTGGTGTGGAAAGTCAGGTCTAAAAGGAATTAAAAACGAAATATTGAACCCATCCCAGCAAACATGTGTAGGATCAAGAGGCCATCACAGAAAATCAAATATAGGCATTTGGAGGGGTCAGTAGGGGTTTAGAAAGTAAAAAAGGATGGGAGGACGAGACTAGAGATGGGACTGAAGGGATGGATGTTTAAGAAGACATTCTAAGAAGTGAGCCAAGGTAGATGGGCCTTTTCAGCCTTGGGACGTTTGGATTTCATATGAGGGAGACACAGAACCATGGACATGCTTAAGATCAATGCTGTGACGTAAATCAAATGGCATGTTGAAAATCCTTGTGTCATCTATGAGAAGTGCCACCAGAGTGAGGAAGATAGTGGTGGAAAGAGCAGCTTTAGGGTGTACAAAATGATAGACGTCAAGGACAGCAGATAGGACTCAACCAAGTATGGCTCCCGAGAACAAGAAAAATGGCGTCCAGTCAGTACCTAGTGGGTGCCAATAGCCAGGGCTGAGGGAGGTGCTGGCTCTTTCTAGCTCTTCCTTACCTCAAGCTAAGTGCCCTGGAAAGAATTTTGTTTCATTTACCAGCATTTTCCTAATCTGTAAAGCTACCTGTTTAGCTCGTTTTTGGAAGACAGTCCATGTTCAGGGACCCGATGGCTCCATCATCTGTCAGAGAACATTCTAGGTAAAGGAATAATTGCTTTGTTGTTTTGTTTCTACAGACGAGACCACGTGTTAAGAAGATGAAGTTGGCCATTTCTACTTCTTGTCTTTTATGCTTGAGGCAGCATCTCCAACATCTTGGGTATACTGTAGAAAGAGGGGTAAAGAGTGGGTTCTAGCCACTTAGCCTTGAAATTTGCAAAGTTTTGTCATTTTTCATTGGACAGTATAGATTACTTGGTTGTAGTTCAATTGCTCAATTTTATTATGATACCTTAAATTTTCCTCTTTCCCTTATGTTTTTGTTCCTAGTGCTCCATGCTCTCCTGTGTGACCTCTT
>LOEQ01002604.1:111105-126257 GCA_001685075.1 Bramus lutescens | reverse complement strand
GGAAGGAAGGAAGGAAGGAAGGAAGGAAGGAAGGAAGGAAGGAAGGAAGTCAACCATCTAAAGGGTTCAAGCAGACAAATCCCGAGAAGAGACCAGCCATCATTCATTTGCACTGGTTGTCTTTTATATAATCTGGATTGCTTCTACTTGAGGTAGTCAGGGATAGAAGGAGCAGGGAGTGACTGTGATTAGGTAAAGCTCAATATTCTGTGGATATTAAAGTAAACAGATCTGGGGAAAGGACAACAGACCTAGAAATATGCACTCTAGTAAGCAAATGTCTCAGTCTCTTTGGAGTCTCTAAGTGTCTTGGCAAATATATTGGTGACACTCTATCTATTCCAAATCTCCTTTATCTTCAAATGGAAGGATGTTCAGTTCCTGTGTGGTATCAGTGTTGGCTAGCCTCAGAAAATTGATGAACCAAATATAATCAATGGCATCATCAGTTCATCCCTTATTTAATACTGTTTGAAGGGTATTTCTCCGTATTAATTGCCTTACTGGCTGGCAGGTTGCATCTTGTGTGACTGTGTCTTCCCAATAATAGACATAGTTCTGAGCTTTTCAAATTCTGGACACCTACTTTAACCTGCCCTACTTTACTTCTCATTATTTAGAAATGTACTCTTGATCAAAAGTCCCCTTGTTCAGCTGCCCATGGCTGTGGACCACACACCAGAAACTCATAATTAGTCAATATTATCTACCCAAACAATTTCCAGGAACTGTAGGCTACAGGAAAGCAGGTGCCATTGGCAGGACTTCCTTGTTTAGCATTAAACAGTAAAGGCCTATTATGATGTCCATACAAATAAAATTAAACTTCCAGAAGTTTATCAACTGTATTTCATAAAAAAACCTCAAATAGAATATCAGAAATTTGGAAGACATTTTTGGGATGATTTATATTTACATTACAGTATTTTTCAAAGCTCAAACTCCTACTGAGTGGTTCCAGGGGGCCACCATTAAAAAAAAAAAAAGCCAGTCGCATTCCTGAGTTGTAAACATTGAGATGCAACAAGATGCTCCAGGACAGTTGAATGGAAGAGAAAAATCTCTTCATCCTGTGTGGTGTGAAAACAGCAAACAAGCTGTGCTGTCTCATACAAGCCCCAAATCAAAAGGCTGTGTGCCTTGACTTACAAGCAAAGAGCCCCACTCTGTCACTGAGGCAATCCTATAAAGCATGTTTAGCGGTAAGTAGAGAGTATGATGTATTATTAATGATAGTTAGTGGGTTAAGCATCTACAGATGATGGAGTGAGCACGTGATCAAGTCAGTGGATGAAGAGAATGAAGTCAGGTTTCTCTGAACCTGAAGAAAAATGCCTGAACAGATGCCTTTCTATATACACTGTAGTGTGATGCCTCCATTTCCAAGGATGCTTTGTATATACATGAGCCCTTGCTCATGACAACCCTGTATCCTAAGCAGGGCTAGCATTATGGTGCTCATTTTACAAAAGGAACGAACAGCACAAAAGGAAAAGCGAGCTTTAAAACAATGAATTGTTATTCTGTGGTTGTCATTTTATCTTACATATTCTCTGAGTGGTTCTTCTGTATTAGACACTAGAAGAACAAGAAAGCGTCCAGTGTAGAAGGGACTGAGCTGGCTACCAGAGGGCCCCAAAATCAGGGGAAGAGCAGAAGCTAACCAGGGGAGCACACAGGAAGCCCAGTTACTAAACTCAGACATCCAGCTCTTAAAACAGTCCTCTCTAGAATGTTCTCAGATCTTCAGTGTTGACCCAGTTTCTGTAGCTAGAGCTTTCCATGGTGTGTCTGTCTCCCCGTGCAACATATCCAGGACACTTACAGATCTGGATAAACTCAGTGGCAGTTCTAATGCTGATAATTTGCCTTTGACATAAAAATCTGTTTCATTATACATAGCCTTGTTTATTCCAGCTTCATCTTTCTCTTATATTTTCTTAATGACTTTTAAGCTTAGACTATTAATCTTCTTGCACAAGTTAAACCTTTCTCTCAATATGTTCTTTTAGAGATAGCTCCACACTCAAAAGCTTACATTCCTTTTGCCCTCTGTGGGATTTCTTGAGGACAATAATTAGATAGAAAGCCTTATTGTCAGAAATACAGAAGAAAGTGACTGCAAATTAGGTGTGATTTCAGGCTCAAAGCCTCCTGGAATATTTGTCGCCGTGAAGAAGGGCAAATCAAACAGTTTAATTCAATTCAATCTAGGAAAAGGATTGAGTTCGTCTCGGCACTCCTACTTGGTGTGTTGGCAAATAAAGTGTACTGAGGTTGCCATCATACAAAGGGCAGGGAGTAACATGGTCAAACTAGAACCAGATGAACTCCTAGGTGTGTGTGTGTGTGTGTGTGTGTCTATGTTTATATAAAGAGATTCAAAGGGAAAAAGAATTTTGACCAAATGGGATTCTGGGAAAACTTCAGAACACAAAGAAACATTGAACCCAGTAGTATATGGTAGGATGAGAAGAGTAACAGTATTTCAGACTAAGGGAGGAATAAGGGACAAGGACAGAGGGAATGTGGTATGTATTATGTTGGGAAGCTCCCTTCTGCTACATTCTTTCCTTTGCATGGATATAAGAAGTCCCTTTTGAATACCGAGTCTCCTTTACCATCCTTCCTTCTGCCCACAACAGCATCCCTAAGGCAACTCTGCTTACTTAGTAACTGATTCTTTTCATTTTTAGGCTAAATATCGTATTCTCAAGGAGACTTGTCTTGACATACTAGACAAAATTTCTTTTATTTGGACTTCCACAGTACTTTATTAGTTCCTATTCCAGTTGCTTAATTTGTGCCTTCCTCAAACGTGTGCAAGGACATGAATACATCTCCGTTGTTCTCTATGTTGTTCCAGGATTAACCTGAACCTGACGTCTAATGAACACTTCATTAATTTACATTCTTATTCTATGGAAGGCTGGGGCATTTAGTGTATCAGGAGATGGGACTTAGAGGACACACAGAAGGTGGAAGGGAGGGAGACAGAGAGACAGACATATAAAGACAGACAGAGACAGAGGTGATGGGGGGAGAGAGGACAGAGAGGAGAGGGATTTGACTTAGTTAAATATATTTACAGACACCTTCATTTTGAAAGACAAAAGTAAGTATAGAAAAAAAAACCAAACAAAAAAAACCTCCAAACACAATTTTTCTTCAGGCTTTGAAGGAACATTTTTAGGAAAGGAAGATAAAAGATGTGTAGTTGATAACACACATACACTGGTAGTGGTTTTCTAGAAATTCATCAAAACAAATAATTCCTTCCTTGCAGAAAGCGGGGGTTGGGGGGGGAGGCAGTTTCTCACTATGGATACTACAATAGTAGAAAAGAGGAAGATGGGAGAAATCCACTTAATGGGATTCCCATTTGCTTTGACTCCATCTGGACACAGGCATATGAATGAAAACACATGCCAGGTCCCAGTTGATAGACTGAGTGCTTTAAGTATTGGTTGGTTGATGGTCGGCTGGTGTTAATTTACTTAATGAACGTTTGCTAGATGTACTTAGAGTTACCAGAAGTCAGTACACCAGACTCAGGCTTCCCAAACTCATCACCACAGAGAAGAAAGACATCAAATAATTAAGCTAGGAATGTAGTTACCACAATGAACAGTCCTATAAAGAAGAAGCTCAGCTTGAAGGGAGACCGAGCCAGGGACCATGCTCATCAGAAGTCGTATGAAGTCGTCTTTGTGCCCAGCATCAGCCGAGGTAAGCTACGCTTTGACTATACTTCTCAAGGGATTTCACTGACTCACATGGCCAAGGCCTGGACACCAACCTTTACAGTAGCAACAGCGCAATTCCATGGTTGTGGACTTGGGAGTGTTTCCATTTTACCTACCAATACTCATACTTCAGATGTTTGTTTCTTTTTCAATTATCATTGCGTTATGAGAGATTCTTAAGGCACATCTAGTGGGGTCTCTTTTTGAGTATAAAATGTCTCCTATATACAGCTGTTCTAAAACCCCACATCCTCAGCTGGCGCCACTATTTTGAGGGAGGCTGGGACTTCCAGAAGGTGGTACCAAGCTGGCTTCACCTGGGGTGAAGTAACCCTCTGAAGCTGTAAGTAAAATATCCCCTTTTTAGATACTTTCCTCAAGCATGTTGGCTGCAGCTACACAAAGTAATTAATGCAGTGCCACACTTCAAAATTTTAGTTACATTTTACAGAATTTTGTGGAATGGATTCAATCCTATTGAAACATTCATGAATATGAATTCTCAATGGCCTTAGGACATATATTTAATCTGAGTCTGGAGTCTGTATCATGACCTTCACATAGGCCTTTATGAATACAATGGCTTCTCTGGGCAAGGCTGGGAAATGAGGTCTGAATGTACCAACCAGAGGTCTGGAAAACCTCAAAATTGACTTTTATCCCCAAACCAGAAGGGAGGTCTTATCACCATTACAGTCACCGACCTTATAGCCAAAGCTGGTTCAAAGCAATATGAGACATTGACACTATGATCTGAAAGAGAGGATGACATACTTTAGTAGGGACTTCTGGATGTGTGTTTTACATTTGTTGTCTCCTGGACCCTCACCTCCTTATTACCTGTAAAGTATTGAGTGAGTCTGTCAGGATTTATTTAGCACAAGTGCTGAGCTCCTGATCTACAGGAGGAGTCCTAGCTCCTGCTGATCATTTCATAATTTGCAATTTGCTACATTGTTCTTTTGTTTGCTTGGTGATTTCAAGACAGGATTTCTCTGTGTAGCCCTGACTGTCTCAGAACTCATTCTACAGACCAAGCTGGCCTCAAACTCGGAGATTCACCTGCGTATGCCTCCCAAGTGCTGGGATTAAAGGCATGCATCACGACTGCTGGGTTTATTTGCTGTAGTTTTCATTTGGGAGTGAGTCTAAGTTATAGGCATAAGTTTCAAGGCCTCTAGAAACCAGGTGTAAGGAATTTGTGGAGGCCAGGGCTGTGGTTGGATCTCAAATGGGCTGAGTTCAATCATAATCAGGAGAGACAAAACAAAACAACACAAACAAACAAAACCAGGAGGGGCCTTTGGTCCATGATGTAAGTCCTTCTGGTGGAAGGCCTTCTTACTCACTGGCCATAGAATGGTCTGGTGCTTGGGTCTGGGGAGAACTCAGGACAGCTCAGTCTGCAGAGGAATTGGGTCTCAGGATTACATGCCGGTGGGCATCATAGATTCAGAGAGGGAGCAGAGAGCTGGAAATTGATTTGAGGAGACACTCTGAAGTCTACTGCTTGTGATACTCTGTTTTTTTTCTGAAGTGTTTTGGAGTACAGTATGAATGCAGGGTCCTTTGTTTATCTCAGGCTTTTGTCAATAGCTATCCCACACACAGACTGCTGGCTGGCTTTGGACATTAGGGAATACGCTGAAGAAGTATCAGCTCTGATACATTCCTGTGGCTGAGCTACAGGGACCAGCTGTTTGGTCTGATACTAGAATAGATGCTGCCGCAAGGGTGTTGGATGCTACGATCCTTATCCAATTTGCTCTGAGATGGAGCTTGCCTTCTGTAATGTGAATGGGCCTTACCCACCAACTTTAAAGACTTTGAGAGCCAAGTTACAGGTTTCCTGTGAGGCATAAAATTCTGTGTTCTAAGACAGGGACATTAAGAATGCTGCCGCTAGAGTCTCTAGTCTGCTGCACTGTGGAATTTGGACTCAAGACTGCAACATCAACTCTGACCCGAATCTACTGGCCTAGTCTATAAATTTAAGACTTTCCAGTCCTTGCAGTCTCAGGAGCCAATTCCTTCAAAGAAATCAATTTCTCAGCCTCACTTTCTTTTTACTGTGTGTGTGTATGTGCGTGTGTGTGTGTGTGTGTGTGTGTGTGTACAGGTAATGTGTCTGTACCTACAGTTGCTCCTTAACATATAATGGAATTAAAGCCCAATGAACCCACCACAAAGGGAAAATAACATAAGAAAAATCGAATTTTCTCCAGCTAACCTGTTTAATATTAAATCTTAACAGTTACTCTGAAACTACAGACTGTCCCCTGCTTATTACTCTCATGGTTGCATGGCTGACTAGGGCCTGGGGCTTTTTGCCACCATACAGCTGTGCGAGAGAGTATCCCTCTGCATATGCCTGGCCTATGAGAGGATCAAAATTCAAAGTCTGCAAAGCAAGTGCAACTGAATGGGGAACACTGTGTGTGTGTACACGCACGTACATGAGTATGCATGTAAATGTGCGCATGTATGTACGTGTGTATGCATGTGTCTGAGTGTGTGCATATGTGTACATTTGTGTGCATGTGTACATGTGTGTACGTGTGTGTTCTTTTCTGCTTCTCTAGAACAACACTCTGACATTTAGGTCTCCTTTTTTGGGAAGCTGCTGTTCTCTTTTGCTTTTATTTCGAGTAGTTCAGGATAGCATCTCTGAAGGTGGCCTTAGGCCATTTGGCCAGTAGAAGCAAATCTAAGTCTGCTTTGCAGTAAAACTCCAGGACAGGGCTGTCTGTGAGTGACGGTCCAGTTCTCCTACTAGTGCAGATAGCTGAGCTGCCCATAGTCTGCTGGTGTGGCTGTCACTCTTACCTTTCTGACCTTTCTCCCTGTTTGCTTGCCTGACACATCTCTCATACCTCTGGTTAAAAGAGGAATTCAGAGAAGAGGAAGTGAGATTTTTTTTTCCCAGCTCTGCCCTTGTAAGCCTCTAACTTTGTTGAACTTGAGGGATTCAAATGGCCAAGCCTTTCCCCCAGACCTCTGCAGGCCATCCCACGGATTGGCTGCAGAAGGGAGCCTGGAAAGAGGCAATTAACCACAGATCACTAACAGCTCAATGCACAGGCCTATGTCCAGGAATTCCTCCTGCCAGAGGTCCTCTGAGCATTTACTGCAGAGAAATGAGTTTGCAAATAAGCACTTTCCTTTGTGAAGCCTCTTTTCCCAAGCTCTGTGAGCTCCCGGCCCTGTTTTCAGCAGCGAAGGCTGTCTTTTCATCTTGAACTTTATATATTCTTCTAGTTTAGCTCAGTCACACAGAGCCCTTTGGCAAGCCACTCTCTCTCACTGTGAATTGTTGGGTACCAAGATAGAGAATAAAGTATGGAGTCAGCCAACTTTCCCTCCCCACCAAACTCAGTCCACCTCTACCTGTGCTCCACAATGGGTTTCAAATCTTTGGCTTTCGTTGTCATTGGGAAAGATGCTGGAGTCATAGCGGGGACAAAAGTTCCAGACATGCTGAGCAAATGAGAGAGAGAGAGAGAGAGAGAGAGAGAGAGAGAGAAACCAACAGAGGGAGACCAAGAGAAACAGAGAGCTGGTAAAGTCTTTGTATTGCTCTCCCTTCCCCGGTTAGCACTGGAACCCTCAGGAATGCATGCCATTTGAGATTGAGTTAGTGGTCTGAGCAGCATTCCATCCAACTTCCTGATGGCAAATTTAACCTCTCTTTCGTTTTAGAGACAACAAACCCAAACGTCCTTTGTACTTCTTTCTTAGACATGCCTTTTTGTATTGACTTCCAATCGGGCATGCCCAGTAATCCTGGCCATTTCCTGTTCCTGGACCATCATCACAGAGAAGCTGACATTTCCTCATCTTCTTTGTCCCCTCTACAAAATATTGTTCCCACTACAGCTGCTAAGCTGCTCACTGTGAACAATCAAGTCAAGGCTTAGAGAGGGGTTTCTTAGGGCTCTGACCCTGCCCACTCCTCAAAACATGCTCCAAATCAATGTTTCAATGCCTCTCTCGAAAGTGTGCAGTGCCCACACTGGCTTGGATTTTGGTAGCTCTGTTCTCTTCTTAAATAAACTCTGTTTAAATAATTTCCAGTTCTCTCGGCATAACCTGGAGTTCTGGTCAATCCTGTTTACCTGGAGAGAGAGAAGTTTGATGTCATTCCTTCTTTTCTCCATCCTTACTGCATCACCTTGCTGGGTACCCTGAGTGCCAGTCAGAGCACATAGCCTATGCTCAGTTGTGCTCAGTTATAGGAGGCAGAATTTAGTAGGATCTAGGTGTTAGGCACCCTGCCTCTGCAGCAGAATTCTTGTTTCTTTTAATCTCGGTGTTTGTTGGCTGAGCCTCCTTTGTCTAGCCTATGAAATGGACAGATGCGTATCAGCATCATCAGAATGTCAGAATTAACAGAAACAATGAATGCAAAATGTTCAACCCGTTGCTAACACAGACTAAAACCTCAACAAAGTCGCTAATTAGAAACAACTGCTTATCTCACCAGCCTGTGCCACCCCTCTGCCTAAACTGCCCTTTCTGTTTGCATCTCCTTCCAGCTCGCCCATCCTTGAGGCCATTAAGTACCAGGATTGGAAAGGGTTAAGCTTGGCTCTGTTCATCGCAAACCCACAAGCAGTAAATATGGCTCCAGCGTTCAGGCTCTAAGTATGGGCTGCAGTTAACTATAAACAGCTGTTGGAAGATAATAGCTTTCTACTGGTAAAACAAGGCCAGCCCTCTCCCTCACAAGGACACATTTCTGTAAAGAGCCTTCAGCACTTATAGATGGATAGCTGGCTAACTGTCTTCAGAATTCAGAGACAGGGGCAGGAAAAGTATCACCAGGCTTCCCAGATCAAGCTGACATGTATCTAGCAATTCTATTTCCATGTTCCAAAGCATTCTTTCTTAACTGAAGCACATTCCATCAGCTGTCCTTAGGGCGAATCAGTGCTGGGCCCCACTGTTCCCTTCCTGTGGACATAAACTAGGAACTGGACAAAGAATAAACCTTAGCCAAGGGGACACATGTGCCCTTCTTTGTGGTGCAGCTAGCTCTTCTTTCAGCCAATCCTCCCTGCCCACATTAGGAAGCGAAGTATGAATCAAAGCTCAGCAATGCAATCCCATATGGAAGGTGGGCATTGATAGCTCCACTGCAGAATTTAACAGTGATGGATTTTATGTCCCGTACTTACACTTTACTGGAGGTACTCGTGTGCTTCGATAACTGATGATAGAAAACACTGTTTCAGGAAATACGAAGAATTTGTTGCCTATAAATCTTATTCCAGGCACATAGTAGGTGGCTAATATGTGTGTGTTCTGAGCATGTTGAAAAGTTTGTGTGTAGGGGTGATGTGTGTGTGTGTGCATGTGCATGTGTGTGTGTGTGTGTGTGTGTGAGAGAGAGAGAGAGAGAGAGAGAGAGAATATGTGTGTGTGTGTGCGTGTATGTGAGTGGAGTGAGGAAGGGATGATTGATGGATTTAGAATCTTGGAAATCAAAACTTTCAGTGCTTTGCATGCCTAGTATAAATGCCATTATATATACATGCTCCCCGTTCCTTCTCCCCATCCCTCCCTGTTTCCCTCCCTCCTTTCTTGTTTCCCTGTGTCCCTCCAACCTTCCTCTTTCTCTCTCTTCCTCTCTTCCAATTTTAGAGCAGATTGATGAGGCCCAGAAAAGTTAAGTGTTCTTTAGGAACAATGAGCTACTCAGCGGCAGAGATGGGGAACGTACAAATCAGACACCTGGGCCATGGTTTTAATTAGCCCGTCTCAAAACGCACAAGACTCAATGAAAGGGCTCTGTAGCTTGGACAAAGAGAACTCAGTAGGACTGCTGAGAAGCAGCAGCAACTGGAAGTGTATGGTTATTGTCTCATAAAAGGTAGAGGTAGCTATGGCTATCCTGCTCGCTAATAAATCTCAGAGCCTCACAAGGCCTGCTGAGGGTTGTTCCGACAGTGACTTAACTGATGGACACACACTCTACGCTGAGGCAGTCCTTACCTCTGTGACCATGCCACCAGGAACACTGGCTATTTCAGTGATTCCAGCCTGATGGAGATGAACCGGGCCTTAGAAAGATTGTGACCTTTGTTTATCATCACCCAGATAAGATTATAGAGCCAAGTTCCAAAACTTTGTATTGATGAATAGATAAGATGTATATGCTATATATTATGAATCATACTGTGCTTCCAGTACTTCAGAAGCTATGGTAGGCTTGTTGCTGTGAGTTCAAGGCCAGCCTGAGTACATTCTGGGCCAGTCTGGAGCTACAGAGGAAGAACTAGTCTCAATAAATAATAAAGAAATAAAATAAGTCCAAACAAATAAACCCTCCCTATTGTGACCAGAACTTGATCTATTGACCGCTGAGATTCCACTGTAGACAATTAAACTAAGTAATAACAACAAAGTCATTGTCTTTTTCTGAGTTATACAAACCATGGCTGTACTTTATCTTTGAACTCGGTTGTTCAAAATTATGATTGTGAGAGGTTTTCACCATTTACAGTCTGCAAGTGAGAAATATGATGTGTTATTAAGATGCACTTCTAGTTTGAGGCCACTCAACCAAGTTTATAAGGCACAGATTTTTTTTAAAAAAACTCAATGCCTTTTATCCTATTTTTTTATGACAGCCTCACTCTCTCCCTAGATATTTCATGCTAAATTTTTAGCAAACGAAAAGATTCTAAAGTTCAAGGTCACCTTTCTAAAACCAATAATGTATCACAGGAATTAGAATGATTACAGGATTTCAATGAGTGAGAAACAGAGTCCAGGATAAGGTTTGGCTAGGGACAAGTGCAAGCAGGGCTCTAAGCTATCTGGAGGGCATCATTAGTCTGCTTGAGCTCACATGTGAAACTGTTCTTCAAAGAAGAGCTCTGTCGGTTCTCTGTTAAAATGAATACTATCAGCTCAAATGAATAGGCTCTGCTTGGTATTCCATGTGATGATGATGATGATGATGATGATGATGATGATGATGATGATGATGATGATGATGATATGTTTCCTTTGTGCTTTGCTCTGTGCCTGGCCCTGACTATCCACACTAGGGGCTTCACTCACCCTCCAGTTTCCAGTTGTGCTTGACACACCCATTAGGGAACTGAGGAAGGAAGAAATAGACCTAGTTGTGGTCTCTCGTTCCCTATTTCTCTGTGTGTGAGACCTCAATTTGATTTAGCCTAAGGATAATCACAGCTCCTGTCTGAGAAGCCCACTCTAAATTTTCTCTATATGGATTCCTTCCTTCCTTAATATATGAATCCTCTCGCTTCTTCTCAAACTTTAAGGCTTAATTCAATGTTTCTTACCTCCATGAGACCCAAAAGCCTCATAGAGTAGGAAGGATTTGACTACCAGCCTTTCATGCCATAAAAAAACTCTCAGCAATCTAGATCCCCAGAGACAAATTCTTAAATTAGATGTTGAGCTTCCTGAAGACAGGGATCAATATTGTTTATTTCTTTCTCTTCGGTTCCTGATGTACAATTTACACACAGTAAATGTTTATTGAGTTAATGAGTTATCCTGGGTTCTCCTGCTTTCTATACATCTAAGCTTTTCCTAAGATAAACACCGAAGCACTCACTTATTTTAATTATTTAGAACAAAACATTTAAAAAACAAACAAACACAAAAAAATGTCACCCTTTGAAGGAAAGCATACATAAAATAATACATTTGAATTAAAACATAATTTGGTGACACGTTTATGAGTACAAATTCTATCACTGTGCTTAAATGATTACCAATGCCTGGGAAAACTGAGGCACACAAACCCTTTGATCCTAGACTGTTCTCATACAGTTTTCTACTTTGAAACCTCAATGCCTTGATCTTATAGTGACTACACTGTCTCCTCTTAAAGTTTATAATGGGTACCAAGAATGTGGATATCAGGTAATCACAGATGTTTGACTTTAAAAAAATATTTATTTATATTTTTATACATGAGTGTTCTGCATGTATCCCTACACACCAGAAGAGGGCATTAGATCTTGTTATAGACGGTTGTGAGCCACCATGTGGTTGCTGGGAACTGAAGTCAGGTCCTCTGGAAGAGCAGTTGGTTCTCTTAACAGCTGAACTATCTCTCCAGCCATCAATCATAGACATTTGAATTCTTTGTAAAAAAAAAGCAAATATTAAGTGTTATGTGTAAATACTGAGGGATCCCACATTGCTATGATGTTTTGTACTGTGCCTTTTGTGGTACTTTGAATGATAAATACTCTTCACAGGCTGTCCCCAGGTGGTGCTGCTACTTGCTGAGGTTCCAGAGAGGTGCCGCCTTGGTGAAAGAAGTACACCACTGGGCAGGCTTTTGGAGTCCTTACTCCACTTCCAGCTTCATCTCTCTGCTTGCGGCTCAGGCTACCATGCCTGCCTGCTGCCATGTCTCCCCACCATGATGGACCCTTATCCCCCTGGAAATATGTGCCAACATAAACGTATTCTTCCATGAGTTGCTTTGGTCATGGTGTTCTATCACAAAAACAGAAAGGTAACGAATACAGCTTTTCATTTCTCAGTGTTTTAGAAACAATATTAGATCTAAGTTAACACTGATACCTAAGAATGTTGTGGGGGAAAAAAATCAAACATTTGCTTTCCCGGCTAAATGAGGCCACCTGGGCTTATCAGAGCTTTGGAGAGTTTTAATGCCTGTATTTTGATCTCAGGTCATTCAATATAGATACCCGCAGGAATCAGAAATAAAGAATCCAGACTGTATATATGGTCTGTCTTCAAGAAATGAAAAGATGAAGGTGGTAATGGTAATGCTCATTGTATGTGAGAGAGGTGGACAGCTGGGTCCTGGAATTTAGTCTCTTCTTTTCAGTTCATGTCAAACGAAATTCAAGTCCTCTTTGACTCTTAGATTGCTGATCTGCAAAATGGGAATGAGTGAAAAATGCTGGCACAAGATATTCCATGTGGCCCCAAGAATGAGAAAAACAGGCAGAAGTATTTTGTGAGCAAATATGTAATCTGAGTTCTTGTCTATCGTAGTGATGATGACGATGAAGGCCAGCTGAATGTCATGTGCTTGTGTGAGTCTCTGGGGGAGGTGTTTCCAGAGAAACTATGTGGAATTCACAATGTAACTCGCTTGGACATAAGGACTAAGTCTGAACATGTTTTCTAACTGGAGGCCTGAGTCAGTATCATATCCAGAAACACCTCCCTCTCAGTCCCTTATCACTAAACTCTGAACACAGAGAGTCCAAAAAGGCACCATGTGTTGCTACGCTTCTCTTCATCAGTGTAGCGGCAGGAGACTCCAGTGGAGTGATTGGATCCTGACGTTCTCTAAGTTGCTACTTATTCCTTTCCTCTCTCTAGTTGCTGATCTTTTTGTGTTGAATTTGAATCCAATGTGAGAGTCATTTTCTAAATTTAAGCTAATTCAGTTTATTTTTATGAGCATGAAAGAGGAGTAAATATTGAATGAGTGAGAAATAGATGAGGAAAATGAATGAATACTAGAACTCTAATTCATGAACTGTGAACATTAATGCATGTACTTAGAAATCATTTTAGAAATTGGGATAATTTCATTCGAGGAAGGCAGACAGGCTGTGACAAGCAAGTATGCAGCCATATCATAAATGCATAAATGAACCTCACTGAAGAGGACAAAAGGAAAAAAATATTGAGCAAAGTAATGTTGGCATTGGACAGTTTGTAAGAATTAGAGCAAAAAGATTCTCACATAGGCGCTAGACTTGGCTTTACAATGTTGCTTTGCACAAGGCTATAGGTTAAAATTCTGATACGGCTGTATATTTATACTAGAATTGAATGATTAAACAAAATATGTGGCAAATGGTATAAACCATACTTTCTGTTGTTAAAGTAGAGTTACAGATAACCAAGGAGAGACAGGTAAATGAATCATGCATTAGTAAATTAGTCCTGGAGACTTTTGTATGTTTAGCTTAAAGCAGATATAATAGAAATTTATATGAGCATATGTATATGTATGTACACAGATCATACAAGCACATACATAGAGTTTTCAAATTTGTTTTGTTTGACTTGGACAATTGAGAAGGCCTGAAAGAAATAGCACTTCAATGGCAAAGTGAACAGCTAGTACTAAATCTTGGCTTCTGATACCATACTCCAGTAAGAGAAACCAGAACTCTTGAATAAATTAAAACCTCTCGAATTGGGGCAGGAAATACGAAAGATGACCCTAGGATTAAATGTAAGAAAGGCTCAAATATAGGAATAAACTCATATTGATAATTTTGGGGGGCAAAGTTGTTCAGGAACCCATTGAAAGAGCTCCCAGTGGCCAAGACTGTGATAATTTTAATATCGAGATCAGCCTGTATTGGATGAAAATCCCAATTATAAAATGAATATCCAAGAGTTTATACTTATTTAAATAAATAGTTGACAGAATTAATAAATGGAGGAGGGAATGTGGGTCTTTACTAGAGAAGACCAAATACATGGTTTTCCTAGATGCTCTGTCTTCAAGAAGGGAATATGACTTCCCACTTTTTATGCTGCTGTTGCAGACTCATTTCCTTCTGATTCTGCTGGAATGAAACCAGAAAACAGAAAAATGGAGCAAGGACTACCTTAGTTACGTGACCAAGACCAAGACCAACAGTCATGAACTGCATTCATTGCGTGTGTGTGCCCTTGCTATTTTGTGATAGGAATGATACCTTACCATTCTGCTCTTCAGTGTGCATGCATGCATAGGTGTGGCTGAACGTACATAAGCACACATACATATACAAACTCTGAATCCTAGTCCAGTCTTAAGAAAAACAGCAGGCACCGAGATAATCCAAGATATTTGCTAATGTTTCTTAAAGCTCAAGACAGTTAAAACTAGGAAAACTTGATGAACTTCCACAGTTAAATCCAAGTACTGGAGACATAATTACTCAGGGCTAAGAAAAACGGAATGTACCTTAGGATTTAGTTAATTGCCTGTGTAGACTGAATATTAATTGTTAGAAAGATACATTGACAACACAGAATGCTACTAACAGGTGCAGGACCCATAGGAACAATGCACTGTCACCTTAACTTCTTTGAAAATCTAGAACTGCTTTTGAAAAAGTCCATTTCTAAAATGAAATAAATAGTTATAGATTTATGTTTATAAATTATTGAGCAACCAATGATTGTTGTGTTTAGTACATTCCCTGCACTATTAAGTTACTATTTTGATTTGCTTATTCATTCAACTTGATCTCTGACCTCAAATAAGTGCCATGGTTATCTAGGTTATGTAAACCAGTAAGCACCTTGGCTGGAATCTTGTAGGCTTTCAGTGATTATTTGGACCTTCAGTGACAGGAATGCTGGTAGTGATGGCTAGGGGGATTTTTTTTAAAGGACACATGTATTATGACGTATTCTACCGGAAGG
>LOEQ01002604.1:86411-101107 GCA_001685075.1 Bramus lutescens | reverse complement strand
TTATTATTATTATTATTATTACAATACTATGACCTCCAATGCTTGGATTCCAATTGTGCCACCAGGTGCCCTACTTGTGCCAAAGAAAGAAAAATGTCCTAAAACATTGACAGCTACTCCGTGGGGACAAGCTCTCCCTTGTTCATGACTATTGTACAGAGTCATTGCTTGTTCTCTCATGTACTCATGTAGTCAGGTTTACATTCAGGCATACATTTGCTCACCCACTAGCTGTTTGCTTTACACTATTTTTAGGTTCCGGGAATGCAATGGAAGCAGCCTTTAAACTATTTTTCTTTCATTTTACAACTATTTATTTTATTATGAGTGTCTGTGTGTCTGTGTGTGTGTAGGTGGGTGTGTCGAGGTGGATGGGTAGGTAGGAGACTGTATGTATGTAGTGCAGTATGTGTCTGGAAGTTAGAAGACAAATTGTGGGGATTATTTCTGTCTTTCTACCATGTGGATTCTAAGAATGGAACTCAGGTCTTCAGGTTGGGTGGCAAGCACCCTTATCTGGTGAGCTGCTTTGTCTGCCGGGTGGAGGTAGTCTGTGTTCATAATGTTTGCAGGGGGAATGGATTTCTCAGATTATAATGATACAATCATGTAAACCTTTCTGCACTTAAATAAATGTCCGTAGATGATGGACAGAGTTCTGGGAACATGTATAACCAAAGAGTTCTACCCAATTAAAAGGAGAAAGCTCTGCCAGGAAACCTAAGAATATTAGGGGTGACCTAGCACAGGTGGAAGGCTTAGTAGCCAAATGTGCTAAGAGCCTATGATGGAGAGGAACTCAAAGATCCCGGGGAAGGCTGAAAGGAAGATAAAAGAGGTTGTGGGCTTGCCCAGAGAGATAGAAAAAATGAGACTACAGCAGAAGGGGCAGAGCAGTCCCTGGTGAGGCGATTCATTCAACTCCAAGACTGTACTTAGGAAGCTATAAGAAAAAAAATATCAACGTGAGGTCATTTGTGCCATCTGGCTGTAGGCTGTTGGCTCTATCAGTGATGCAAGTAGATGTGGGGTTTCTGGAAGAGGTTGTCTATTTTTTATATATATATATATATATAGTTTAATGAAGGGGTATCCAGAGGCCACCATGTCAAGTCATAAAAAATGTTCAGAAATCTCTATTTATGCCTGATAGCTCTCTGAGGAAAATAGCACATTGTCCTGCAAGATAGATACAGCCAACTCTTTCAATAGCATGGTTTTCCCTGGAAGGCCCTTGTGGAGATGGATGCTCTATATCACTGCCTGCTGCTTTCATTAGAGAGAGACAAAGAGAGATAGAAGGAGGAGAGAGAGACACACACAGACACACACACACACAGACACATACACACACACACAGAGAGACAGAGACAGACAGATAGAGCCTTATTTAGTGGGTATCAGGATTGGAGCACATTGTATCCCAAGCCTTACTGTCCAGGTCTGATGAGAAGGGCTATCAAGCAAGGGTTTGCCACTGAACACTGATGTTTTTTATCCTTGCAAAGAAGCTTCCTAGATGCAGCTCCTTGAGGATAACCCTATAGTGTCCTAGATTCTCAGCTTTAAAACAGGGTGAAATGCCTCTGACCTACATGCTTCGTAGTTCTGTTCTCAGGTCAAACGAGAGTCCCATGTGTGAACTATTCTAGAAAAGACGACATTCCTTGCAATACATGCTTCATTCTGGGCCCGAATGAAGCAGTCTTCCAACTGTAGACTCAGTGTTAAATTTTAAAGGTTCGTTGCCATTTTAGGCTTCATTTTTTCTCACCTGTAGAAAGAAAATACTCCTGTTTACCAGAGGAATGCATTGATCGGATTTAAAATGTGTGCATGAAGGTCTTAACAGCACAACTGATGGGGTGCATAGTTATAGTTACCAAGGATACTGTGAGATTTTTGGAAGTTTTACAGGAAGAGATGGAAAGCAAATGGTTTTGGAAGCTGAACGACTTGGTTTTCAGAAGCAGGTGCAGGTAGGTCCTCTGACTCCTGCCTGGGCAGGTTCCTTCCTGGAAACTTCTGCACATCGTTCATCCCTAAAGTGTATAGCACCATCACTGGCTGTGTCCCTCTGAGGATTCTCAGCAGTGTGTCTTTGAGCTAAGGTTTCCCAGTGGAGAAACCTATCATCTTTCTGGTCCTTTGGGATTTTTATCTGGCCTTTCTCACATCAATTTATCACTTCTTATCATTTCTGACCCGTTGTAGCAGCTTCCTTACTTGGACCACGAGCTTGTTGTAGGTAAGTGCTGAGGGAGGGGAACTGCTACATCCTTCTCATGGCCTTGTAGAACACTTGTCTCTGAGCATCCCTGGTGTTCTTACAAAGCTTACCCTGGTATGTATGTCAAATACATAGCTGAATAGCTGAATTCAGAAGTAGCCAGTGTACAGGACCATGCAGGACCTCAAGGGAGACAGTATCCTTTAAGGTAAAATCAAATATACAGAGTAATCATAAGTCTTGACAAGTAGCATTCAAAAGAATTAAATGGAATATTCCCATAGACACGTTTCAGAGGCAATATTTTAAACTAAGGAACATCAGGGTCCACGGGATTTGCCAGGGAGCTTGACATGATGACTTGAATAGGCATTCTTCATGTGGCATGAAAGCTTTTATCCTCTTCACATCTCAAGGTCACTTCCTAGAAATCCAATCTGGTCTCCCTGACCTCTTCAGCAAGGAAAGTAGCTTCCTTGGACTGCTGTTTGCAACGACGCGAACATGGGAACTGAAATAGCAAGCCTTAGAAATGTGTTCTCTCGCCACTGTAAAAGACAGAATTGCGAATTCAAGATGTCACCTGTGCAGAGAGAGCTCCTCATGAAGACTCACAAGGAAGATCCTTCCCAGCCTCTGTCTTCCATGGCACTCAGCTTCCTATGTTTTAGCTGCTCCCCCTAAGTATCTCTGCTCTCCCATGATTTATCTATGTTTGTGTGTTCTCTTCTGCCTTCTAAGATGTCCAGTGACAGTATTTGTCTTTGGATTTAGGGACCGTTTAGATAATCCAGGGTGGCCTCAGCTGGAGCGTCTTAATTACATCGTGAAGAAGACCATCTTTCCAGATATGGTCACGGTCATTGATTCTGGAGGTACACTTGGAATGTTTAATGTGGATTGTCAATCTGACTAGTATTAGAATTATGTAGGAAAAATCTTCTAGATAGACAGGCGAGAATATTTCCATGGAGGTCTAATTAATCTGCCCTGGATGTAGGTGGAAACATGCCATGAGCTAGGAGATCCCAGGTTGAATAAAAAGGATTAAGTGTACAGAACACAGACATTCATCTCTCTGTTTTGGTTGTAGAGGCCACATGACCAGACATGATGCATTTCTGCCACCCTGCCTTCCTCGCTAAGATGGACAGGAAGCAAAAACGAATACTTTTGTAAGCTGCTATTGGAACACATTTTCTTCTTTTTAAATTTACAGCAATAGGTAAAGTAATTTACAGAAAATGTATACCGAAGAGGACGGTCTTTGTTGTGAAAGACATACTCATGTGGTTCTTAAACTTTTAGAACTGGTTATTTATTTATTTTTATCTGTCTGTCTGTTTGTTTGCTTATTTATTTATGGAGAGTTTGGATCTGGGACTAGAGAAACCCTAACATTTTTAAATGAAGCTTAATGAGCAGTTCTAGTGGAACTTTGAAAAACTATAGCATTGGGAATAATGTTGACGGGGGACACCGTTCTTATCTCAAAGGGGGAATGCAGATTTGATTAAGAGCTGGACTAGTGACAAGTTATGTTACACTTTGCTGAAAATCTGCCTGTATTCTTCCCTTGATCTAAAATTTTGGTGAGGCTAAATTTAAAGGCAATGGTCTGAGGAGCTTATTGAAGATTTCAGGATAGCGTTTCCATCCAGAAGGCAGCATGGTGTTACTCACTGACCTTAGTCAGAACCGCAGTGGGAGAGACCAGAAATATGTAAAAAATGTGTGGTTTGAGGGGGAGGAAAGGGATGAGGGCAAGTTTAAGCTGAAGACAACATAGGCACATAGGAAGTCACTAGAATTGATTAAAGGCATACCCTTAAAAAGAAAGCGCATGCTTTGCACGAGGGTTGTAAGAAACCTATGTAGAGAGTGTGAGGAAACTCCATCAAATGGTAACCCTGATATATGGAAATGCCAACTCCTTAAAGGACAGAAGCTGAATCGAGGATGCCACCATAGGATTTCCTGCTCCAAAGTGGCTACCTAGGGAAGTGTTTCACTGGAGTTAACTTTTTAAAAAAAATGTTTCCCTCTATACTGGATACCTCCATATTATAACACTATGTGGGATTAAAAAGTCCACTGTATTTTAGAGTCTCTTGAGTGTACTCTATTGGACACCAGAATAGTAGTGGCAGGCTCAAGAATCAGTGTTGCCCACCATTACAAAATAGAGAACAAATCTTCTCTTAGAAATAAATTAAACAGTAAACATACCCAGGTAAAAGTGAGAACCCCTGGTGACAGAAGAGAGCCTTGGTTGGTTTGCTGGAGTTTCTGTGCACAGAAAGCCACAGCTGAGAGAATTATTCAGACATTCTTCTCTCATAGTAATTGTGTGTGACAGTTGTGTAGCATGGTCTTGTTGTAAGGCTCCTAGCAGTGAGATCAGGCCCTGTCCCTGGCACTGAGAGTTAACTCTGAAGACGTGTTGATACTGCTGAAACTGAGGTTCAAAAGAGGGCCAGGCTGTAACTTAACTGGGCAGCAGAACTTGAGACAGTCAGTCATCTGTATGGCACTGTTTTTTCCGGAATGCAAGATGTGAGAGTGGGTGAGTCTTGGTTCCAGAAAACCACTGAGATCAGGCATTGGTCATCAGGTCAGATTTCCTGAAAAAAAAAAAAAAAAGCTCTGAACCTCGCTGGTAAAATCTAAGTTGTGGTACAGTCCCTAGGATGTTGGAGATGCCAAGAATATGAAATATCTCAGAAGGAAATCTTCAGGCACAGCCTGGAACTGACTCAAGAAAGAGATCATGTGTGCTGTGGGTGGGACTACTCAAGGTTATTAGAACCAAGATGTTTCCATCATGAATCCCGGATGTCAAATACTGCTATGTAGCGCTTCATATTTACCTGGCTGGGTGTAAGTCTTGTTTTGTTTTGGTATGATTTTTTTTTTGCTATTCTTCCATTCTTACCTTTTGAAATGGAAATGTTTATGCTGTGCTATTGCATACTGAAAGTATATAAAGTTATTTTAACTTTTAAATATTTATGAATTACTTACTAATTTTAAATATACAGTCAATGTATTTTGATCATATTCATCTCCTACTCCTTCCTTTAACTCCTATCAAAGCCAATCTCAGCCAACTTCACATTGTTTTCTTTACCAACCTTTCATTTGAATTGAGTACACTTCTGTTTCTATTCTAAACCGTGAGGCTCTGACACCGTAGCACATCTGTTTCATTATTAGGCCCTGTCAGCTTCTCTCCACTTTCTCGAGACTCCCTTACCACTCAGTAAGCCCACTCATCTCATGTTCAGCCATAAACACAACACCTCTTTCCTAAGGGAGGGTGGCTGTCTTCCTACAAAGCAGGTCTTTCGCCCTCTGGCTGACTATGAGCTCTGCCCGGGATTTGGGGCAAGAAAGTAAAATGATTGCCAGCTGGAAAAACAGTCCTGCTGCCAAGCCGTCCCAGGATTCTGGAGAAAGGGGATCAAGTGTCAGGGGCCCATCTGCCTTCACTTTCATTCTGGTTTAACTCAAATTCCTTTTATTTCTGCAACACACACATGCACACACAGACACACACACACACAGAGACAGAGAAAAGACAACTATGAAAAAACAGAAACTATAAAACAAAATAACAAATCATTTTTCCTTAGTGTTTTTTTCTCCTTTCCAAATCCCCTATTCCATTCAGACAAATACATATTCTTTTCTGGAAGCCACAAACATATCCAAATAAGGACATGTACATTTACATACATAGCTAGAGTTTTCTTTTGCATTTTATACTCGCATATATGTATGTGTGTGCATATATATGTGTGTGTGTGTGTGTTTGTGTGTGTGTGTGCATAAATATTTTTAGTGCAGAAAACAGGCTCATACTTTATAGAGCATTCTCATTTCATTTTCTCAGCTATGAGTAACATGGAAAGACCTTCTTTATCTGAATGTACACATACGCCTCATTTTACACAGTTACAAAGACTGTCACTCAGGTGAGGAGGAATCAGGGTCTGTGCAATGATTTCAGATAGCTTCTGAGGGTGTCATTCCATGCAAGGAGTAACCTTCTGACTCTCACCTAATTATTCTCTCCTCTGTAATTTTCACATAGCAAATGTAATTAGAATGCAATAAACATATGCGATATCATTTACACATGTACAATTCATATTATATTAAACATCTAACGTATGTTATCTGTGGTGATTTTATACAAAATCATGTACTTACTGTGTCTTAAGGTGGCTGTAATCTTTACTTTATCCGTAAGTAACTGAATCCTTAAGTGTCTGATATGAATAAAAGAGCACTAAAATTCATGGCTCCGAGGAGCTTTATTGAAAGTTGAGGACAGTTAGACCCATGTCCTTTGTGTTCAACATTGAGCCTACTTTCAGTGGTTCATCTTCTCTTAGACAGCCTGGGACAAGGTCTACTCTTTTGTCTCTCGCCCCTCCATCTTTTATGGCTACATTTGTCTTTCCCGAGTCAGTTCTCAATCCTTAAGGAGCAGCGGGAATATAAACATCCTATGGCTGGGTGAGTGCAGAGGGATGATGTGTCAAGCTTGGCTGGCTTCTCCGTGACTGCCATCCCCACCCCCTTGGGGCCCGTGTGTGTCTGCAGTACTTCCTGTGCAGCCTTCTCCTCCCACTATCACACTCAAAGGGAAAAGGAAAATAAACTTGGCCCAAATTTAGCCAGGGTTGACTTCTGGGTGGGCCTGATAGTTGTGTGGCTGAAATCAGTCCGCTCCTGGCACCAATTACCATCTCCTGCTCTTTAGAATGGGCATTTGAGGCGAGCCACCCACAATGTTCCCACTGTGACATTGAGCAGGATTTTGCAGCGTTTTGAGAGCTTGAGTATACTGACTATGACTTTTGTGCACTGAATGTCCCGTGTTTGTAGCTTTGTAAAGCCTCTGGCCAATGTGAGCCTCTGTTTACTAGCCATCAGCTGAGGGGCCAGTAACACAGGTGGAATAATACCCTTGCCTTTTAAGCACTTTGTTGAACATAGTTCATTCGGAAGAAGGAAATAAAAAATAAGAATAGAAGCTGTGTCTCCTCTGCTACTGTGCTTTTAGAGCCTGCCTAGTCTCTATGTATTCCCTCCAGCCTGGAGTGTGTCCTTTTCCTAATTGACAGGCACAGAAGAGACCTTCATCGAGCACAAGGAACAACACAGCTTCCTTGTAAAACAATAAAGAGGAAGAACATCAGAGCTGAGCGGTATGGCACCTGCCTGTAAACCTAGTACTAAGAAATCAAAAGCAGAAGTGAGAAGATAATGAGCTTGAGGTCAGCTTGCGTTTATGGGGGGATTTCTAATTCATATGGAGAATCTGCAGACAAGGGCCACTTATGCTGATCTGGAATTGTTCCATTCAGTGTAAAATCTTTGCATACAAAGGACCAGAGTCTAATTATTTCTTTTTCTGTCTCTGTGGATGTTCTTTTCCAAAAGTATAGACATTAGTGTAAGTTTTGATATCTTAGGATTTTGCTGCCGAGGAAAAGCATCATGAGTAAGAAGATTGTGCTAATTATAGGGTACCATGTTTATCTTTGTGTATCACAGGGCATATTGGCCTTTCAAAGACACTGAGAAATTCTGCAATGAAAAAATACTTTATTTTTCAAAGAACTTTCTGAAATTACTTGACAAAGGAATATTATCTTCTTTTTATCAACCCCCCTCAGTGTAATTCACGAGGAGCCCAAATAAACTTGTTTAACCCTTCATATTCCATTGAATATGAATAAAGTTTTGAGTTCAGTTCACAGTGCTGCCCTCTCCAACACGCAGGCGTACTCAAGCAGCTGCACAGACATACCCACCCATACATGCCTTTCCCATAATTTCGGAGACTTTAACCCACTTAGGGTACCGAAACTGAGCAGAAAGAAGGGCTTCCATGGTCAGCATCAGTGCTTTCCAGTGAATGACCTTGGGTAAGCCTGGAGAATCCAGTTGATGGTTTCTTCCGACATGGTGCTCTTGGTGCTAATGGGATTAGAAGTGAGCTGGAGTAACTGTGAGGTAAACTTGTGCTTTGCTATGTTCATTGTGTAGCACAGTTCTGGGAAACTAAGGCTCTTGGATTGAGAGTAGCAGTGAACAGATGTCGGCTATTCACTTTGGTCAGTAGCAAGAAACTCATTCATATTCATCACTGGTCCCTGTGAGGCAAGGTAGGCCAGGCAGAGCTGGAATGCATCTGATTGTCAAAGATACAGATACAGAAGGCTGTTCGCTACTGTGCTCTTGGAGATCTTCCTCCCCATTGGAACTTGGACAAGAGATACTTGAATCCACTGCCCATATACCACTATCCTTTTCCATTGCTGGGAAAACCTGGATGTGGGGTCACGTGTTTCATGATGATGAAGAAAACAACCATTTGCTCTCACATGTATGTGAGTGCTTGCATGCATCAACAAATATTTATAGGTACTGCATGCATAAGTGCCAGGAATTGCAGGCGTAAAGGGACAGAGGGGTATCCCCTGCCCCAGAATTGATGCATCTTGATAATATGATAAAAAAAATTGTACTGCACACGAAGCTAATTGTCTTTGATCATCACCTCAGCTTCTCTATCTTGGCTGAATGACATTAACTCTTTATCCTCAGTGTATTAGTTTTCTTAAGGAGAATGAGCATGAAACTCAAGGTCAAGGTAAAGATTGGAAGTAATCCAAATAGCCTTCTCAATGTAACAGGTACTCATTCAATGGCATTTTAAAAAATTACTGTTACGCTAACCATTAAGCAATGTTCATAGACTAAGAACCTCGGAAGGGCCTTCTCTATAGCAAGCAGCAAAGTTTCCACTCAAAAGTATTGAGGGATGACTGGGACTAGGACTATCATAAACATTTAGGAAATTGTTAAACAATCAACCAGTAAAAACATAGGAAGTGTTTAATTAGAATTTAGACAGTGCTATCCAGGAAGAAGTGTGCATGCGAGCACATACAAACGATTGTACTATGTTTCCCTGAGAGAGAAAAAGAGTTTCAAGTAATACTCACATGTGCCTTTGTCTGAAAATGGACAGAAGGATGTGTGCAATCCAAGAAGAAATCACCCAGTTGCTATTAACAGTCTTCCATGTTAAATCAACTGCCTTAAGTGAAAAAAAAAACATAGTGGAAGAGAATAAAAGAAGGAAACAAAAGGTTCTTTTAAGAAAAGAATTGAAAGAAATTTACAACTTTTTAAAAATACCATAAGCAGATCACAAAATTGTAGTAGTGAGCCAGTACCTAGCCACTGGGTATAAAGGGCAGAATGGCTTTCATAGGTACCCTCAACCACTCGCTGGTCAGCCAACAGTGGGACTCCAGGTAGTCCTCAAAGCTCTTAGGTGAGGCTTCCCGTGGAACTCACTTTCCCTGGAGATTCTATCCATTTCCCAGTGCACAGATCATGAAAACTGAGGTCTATTGAGATTAAGTAACACACTCCGCCTGGGTACTGATAGTCTGAATTTATAATCCCCAAGTCTGTTGCTTCAGAGCACACTGACAAACTTTTTAATCCATCAATCAAGCAGAGAAAAGGAATCTTAGGTCCTGACAGTGTGAGCTCCATGGTAGGAGACTCCCATAAAGTCCCAGTGTCTCTGATCAAGGGACTTGTATGAATTGCAGAGTTAATATGAGGCCGGGAGCAGGGCTGCATGGAATGCAGACTGGGGGGATCAGTTCCCTTCCTTCCTCCTTTTCCTTCTCTCTTATCCAAGCAACCCATCCTCGTACATGAGGGCTTGGTTTTACTTTCCTTGGCTTGAGAGCAACCTCTGACAGAAGTCAACAACCCTGAGACACAGCAGACAGTCAGCCAGAGGAAGACAAACAAAACTGACACCGAGCAAAAACTGCCAAGGCATTGAAAATGGGAGCTCTAATTTTCACTCCTCTGCATGAAGCCTGCCAGATACAGGGCTCTGAAAGAGAAAAGGAAAAAAAATCTGATTTGTTCTCAAAGGGGCCAAAAATAACCTTGCTTTATCTTGCAGAAGAAAACAGAAAATCTTTGGTGTCCTTCCATACAGTCGTCCTTTTTTCTTGGCTGGGATAGGCAGTGGGAACCCTAGGCTCAGGTCTAGAAGAAGACAATGGACTAAAATAGTCTATGGGACAAGGAGATGCTGGGGTGTGAGCAAAGCTGATGAGTAAGAGCCCTGGGTTTGGCTAGGGACTGCATGCTTGAGGAGGAGGCAGCTGCTGGGCACAGAGGATTCCATTTGTATATGCCTACTGCAAATCATTTCTGATCAGTAATAGCCCTGTCCCTTCCAAAATACCTTCTGTGTCCTTGCTTCCCATCCTCACTGCTCCTCAGAGTTTCTGGAAGTATTGCCAGATTCCCTTCTTTGGACTCTGTTTCCAAGCTATCTCTTTTCTGGACTCTGCATCCAAGCTATTTCCATCTTCCTCACGTTTTCCAAAATACAACTTTGATGTCCCTGTCTTCTGGCGATGCGTCATCAAATACAGAAAACAGTCTCTATTAAATCCAGGGCAGCATTCGATTTGTCTCCCACTGACCTCAGCCATCTTTCTCAGTTTCGTGCCTGTTCCTCAGCTTTTTGGTTTTGCCCATAAACCTGGTTCACTGCCACCAGCCTCGGCACCCCAGCCCCTTGTTTCATCTCCCCAACCTCCAGGACATCTTTGCTGCTCCAATGGTAGTTGTGCTTTGAGGGAAGGATTCTTCCTATAAATTGTCCTTCAGTGATTCATCATTTCATTCCCGAAAACAGTTCCGTTTCAGAAATGTAAGGAACCCAAGGTCAGCGAGGAGACAGAATAGATGCAACGTCACAGGCTTATCAGAGATGGAACTGATGCACCCCATACCACTGGAATGCAACCGTATGTGATTGGCAGCTGCCAAAACCACAAGCATGAGGTTCTCTCAATTCCTGAACCCTCTTAATGACACATTGCTGCTTCTGGAATAGCAATGCCGTGAGGGAGTCCAGGTGTTGCTGCTGCTGGAGAGAGAGCTGATGATGTTGCCTTGCACTTTTCTTGGCCTCTTAAATTTATCCACAATAGGGAAAATCTATTTTTAGAGCAGAAATCAAGCATGGTATCATGCTTCTTGCAAAATTCCTTTACAAAACAAAACACAACAAACACAGTACCGCATTATTGTGCAGAGAAAAAACAAAAGGTCTTGACCAAACCAAAGAAATTCCCATGAAGACGGTTTTGCAGGAAAGAGGAGGAGGCTCCCCCATGAGTGCGCTCAGTGTGGAAGAGGGAGCAGACATACATGATGAGCCTGTGTTAAGTGGCTGTGGGTACCTGACTGGAAAGAAGCATCTGAAAGTGAATGAGTTTCACTCATTCAGTACCAAGACTCCCCTGGGTCATCCTTTGGGTCAGTTGTACACCTGGTTACATACTGAAGGAGCCGTGTCTTCTGACTTCTCCAGCTCTGTGGTCATAGTTCTCAGGAAAAGGAAAGTTCCAAAGTCCAGTTCTGGACCAGCTGAGTCAGAAATGACTGCATTCTTGATAAAATTTCTCGTGGACCCTGATACATTTTTTTTTAATTGCTGCTAGCAATAGCGGGAAAAGCACAGACAGGATAGGGGTGTTGTACTCTGTCTCTCTGCTCCCAACAAGTGTTCACATAATATAACAACCTGTCCCTCACATAGCCTATTATCCATTTATCTTCACAAAATCCTATTTTCAGGAGGTTCATATGATCACTGATGTGCTGTGTGTTTCAACTCTGGCAGTAGTTCCTGTGTCCTCAGGAAACTTCTGCCATAGAGACAACTCAGCACATAATCACTAATTGGACACGATGAGCCTTGCGTGGGTTGTGTTTGTTCAGGAGAAGTTGCATCCTGCAAGAAAGGCAATAATGCCTTTTCATGGATGGGGAATGTCTGGTAGAAGGGACAGATGTCAAAGAAGCTATGTGGTGTGAAATGTGTACCACGATAGAGAAGCCTGTGGAACACTGAATTGCCATAACAGAAAGACCCAACAGCCCAACTGACAGACTGAACAGGAGAGGAAGAGGAATGATAAGGTAGAGAGGGTGCTGGACGGGAGACTGAAGGGATCCAGGGGAATCAATGGAGTGAAGGTAGAAAGGAAGGAATGGAGGTGAAGAAAAGAAGGGATAGAAGGAAGATTACAAAGGAATAGGCAAAAGAACTGGTTAACTTTTATTCCCCAGAAGCCCTACCTTCTTGTATAGTCACCTTCAATGAGTACCTTAGAAAGGATTTTGAGCCAGAGCCTAAACCAAAGGAAAATCCTCAGTGCTCCCCAAATGCAATTTCCCCCGGAATAACACACTCTGAGGTTCCTCTGCATGCTTGGCTGTGGAAGGCTGGGATGGACACAGGAGGCCTTCCCTTTAATTCTCAGCACTGACTCATGTTTCTGACCAATGGTTGTCTACCCAGACTCCATGTGAAAATCATCTGCAGGGCTCATAAAATATATTCGCGCTGGGATAATTTGTTTGGGATCAATTTCTTGTCAGTGAGATAGAAAAGCAGATATACTAAATGGCTTCCTCATTCTTAGCAAGAAGAAAGAAGATCTTCTCTGCTTCAAGTCAGAGTCATCTCCCAAAGCCTGGACTTTCAGCAAGCATCATGGGTAAGCCGGCTCCGAGCTCCATCTCCTGTATGTAGCAGTTATGTAACTTTGACCATGTCTATTTTGCCTCTTTTTCTTTATCTGTACACTCAGAATAAAACTACTATGTTGTGACTGGAGAGATGACTCGGTGGTTCAGAGCACTTGCTTCTCTTATGGAGACCGGGGTTTAGTTCCCAGCCCTCACATCCATCTCTGACTCCAGTTCCCAGGTGTCAGACATCCTCCTCTAACCTCCGTGAGCAGCAGTCCTCACATCCTGCCATAGACCATGTGCACACGTGCAGGCAAAACACTATTACACAGAAAATAAATAATATCTCAACGAGACTCCCGTCTTGTGATGCTGGAGAGCCAGAGCGACTAGATTGCCAATCAGTGCATCTGAAATCTTAGTGAAGTTGCCAGACTAAAGAATATGAGATTATGCTAAATCAGAGATGCTTGTTAAAGCTATGCAGAGTAGGGCACATTCACCACCTCTTAAGTCCACAACCTAGGTATTCTCTTGGTGTGACATCGAGATTATATAAGATTTGGCTTATTGGTGGGGTGGATTCACCCATTTTGTTTTGTATGCTTTTTTCCATTCTAGTTCATAGGTTTTGGTCTTGGGTGAAGTCTTAATAGGATTTTAGCACATGAACTTTTGTGAAGGAAGCCCTCCTCTCTGCCATTCTCCCTTGAATTTGTGCCTAGCCCCAAGTCTCATGCTGTGCTGGTGGTTCAGGCTAGGCTGGATTGAGTTAGGCATAGTGATGGATGTTGCTTTCTCATCTTCTTCTCATGCCTTATTAATGAGACCCAGGAGTTCCCCTTCATCATAAACATATTTGTTCACTTCTATCCTTGGGAAGCTTATCCATTCTTGCACTTTTACAATGAGGCAGTAGGATTTTTAAGCAGAAAGACTCCTAGATTCAAAACTTATAGAGAAATTTGTTTCTCAAATAGGCATATACTAATTTATTTATTTTCACATAAAGAGGTTTCTCTCAGGGTGAAGGTTCTCAGGGTTTGAGTAAAATAAGTTCTTTTCAACTGTGTCACAGTTTTGTAACATTCAATTGTCTTCTGAACTGGATAAAAAGGCTTCAAATTTTACATAGCAAAGTTTGCATCAATCTTTTATTTCTACCAGATAGCTCAAGGTTATGATGTTCTCTTGTCTTTGAAAGAAAACAAGGCCAGACTGAGGAGAATATATGAATCGGGTACAGCTTTTCCCTGGGAGGAGCAGCCTTTTTGTTGTTGTTGTTCATAATTCATTATTAGAAAGATTTATAAAGCCTTTTTTTTTGTAAGTGCTTCAGAAAGCAGGTTGGGACAGAAACACAATCTAGTTAAACCCACTAAACTGCTGATACAGGAGAAAAGTTGGGTTGGGTTTATGGAACCAAATGTGATCAATAACATTGTCCTCAGAGATCGTGTCTAGCACTCTGTTCTTTGGGAGCCCTTGTCACTTCTGTTCTGTATGCTAGAGCAGAAACAACGGTGTCACAAAAGTCTCTCTGGCTCTCAGATCCTGTTCAGTGACTGCCTCTTTCAAGATTCTGTAAATCAAAAAAATCCTCAACTCTCACCTCCATTCCCTTGCAAAATCTTTTCAAGATTTATTTGTATTTACGTGTGGGTGTGTATATGCTTGCATGTTTATTCATGTGCATTCAGGTGCCCATAGAAAGACACCATCAGATGCCCTGGAGTTTGAGTCATAGGCAGTCGGGAGCCACCCATTTCGGTGCCAGAGTGATGTAGGAGGGTCATCTGTCTATGTGTTAACTTTCATTGGTTAATAAAGAAACTGCCTTGGCCCCTTTTGATAGGCC
>LOEQ01002604.1:69670-86344 GCA_001685075.1 Bramus lutescens | reverse complement strand
TGCTTAAATGAATACAATTTGTGTGTTGTTATTTCCAGGTATGAGCTAGCCGTGAGGGAGCTGGGCCGGACGAAAAGCGAGGCCCGCTCCCCTTATTACTACACCAGAGACAAAACTCAAAGTGTCTGGAAGAGCAGTAAGAGTTCTTAAGCATGAGCCATCCCTTCAGTCCCTCCTTGTAACTTTGAAAAATATCATCCTAACTCTCAGCTTAGATTCTTTCAACTCTATTCTCTTCCTGTTGCAGGCCTCTTTAGAACGTTTCCTTTGCTCAGATCCCCATCCGAGGTTAGAAGGACCTTGTAGAGACCTCCACAGTGTGCTAACTGTAACTGGAGACTTCTCGCCTGTCTGCCAGTTCCCAAATAACCACTGTGAGGCTTACTATTAGTTAGAATTGCTTGACCTTGCCAGCTAGCACTTGCATGTAAATTAATCCGTATCTAATAACCTGTGTATCACCACATGCCCCGTGGATTATCAGTAATGTTCTGGCATCTTGCTCCTCCAGTGGCTGCTGGTGTCTCTCTCGACTCCACCTTCTTTCTCTTTGTATTCAGTTTAGCTTTCCTGCCTAGCTATATTCTGCCCTGCCATAGGCCAAAGCAGATTTATCAGCCAATAAAAGCAACACATATTCGCAATATACAGAAGGGCATCCTATATCATTTCCCATTTTCTGTCTAGTTAAAAAGAAAGGTTTTAACTTTAACACTGTGAAATTATATAGAACAAAACAGATATCAACCAGTCAATATAGTTAGAATATTTACTTTATTTGTGTTTGGCAAAATTAAAGAAAATACTTTATCATCTATCCTATCTTTGTGAGTCTAAAGTTTTATATATAATTTCCATTTTAATAACTAAGAAAAATTACAGTTATAACTTAACTATCAATTTTTTTTAATTCCATCAAAGACCCCAGAAGGATATAATATTACCCGAGTAAACAAGAAGTGCTTTGCAAGCAACTTCCACAACTCTAGAAATGACAGAGTTATCTGGCTGCCTGGGCAGTCTTCCAGAGTTCTTCTGTAACATTGGGAAATCCATTTTCAGCCTAAAGGCCTAGAGTGCCTGGCAGTTTTCTCACTGAAGCAGGAAATCTGAAGGACTGTCCCACCTATTCTGGCAAAATTTGTCAATTTTTTTTTGTGCGTATGTGTGTGTGTGTGTCCTGTAGAATGGCTGGCAGACCCTTCCATGAAGCAGGTGCCCTGAAGGACAGTCTCACCTTGTTTTGGCAAGCTCCACAATCATTTTTATGGGTCTTGCATGTCCAACTTATACAGCATATTGTCAAGGAGTCCAGGCAAGAACAGTTTCTTGGCCAAATGGCTAGCCTTGCCTCAATGAAAGCAATCTCCATAAGGAGCTTCTTCAATGACCATTATCCTTTTGAAGTAATTGGTGCTGCCAGAAGCAGACATGTCTCACTGTAGAGAACAGCTCAAGTTCTTAAAACATTTTAAATTCCATATTCTTTAGGTCTTTGAACTGTTTGAAGATTACCTATCCTTCTGAAATATATTTGTGCATATCTAGAAAACCTAACTAATATGACTATAAATTTGACTATTGTAGATGACTATTAATTTCTATTTCTTAATTATACATTACATTTTTAAGTGAACTGCATAAACATAATACCTTAGACAAGAGTAGAAGTATACATATAGTATAACAAATTTGACCTTAAATTTGTATCAAATTTTTATAAACAAAATCCATACAAATGTAAGGTATTCATTTCTGCATTATATTCCCCTTTTTTTTCTTTAGAAAGAGATTGTCCATGACCACTAATTATTTATAGCCAACTCCCTTTAAATGAAAACAAACATTTATAAACAATATTTGGGGAAGTTGGGTGTAGTTTTCTATACTACTTCCTGAAGATTGGGGTGCTGGAAATCTTAAGGGGATACTGAGAAAATTTAGAATTATGGTTATAGCTGCGTTGTAGTAGTCTGTGAGGTTATAGTAGTCAACCAGTTGCCGTGAAGTTGTTCTGGACGCTCTATCTTTGGGCCATCACTCCCATGGAGACCTCTTACCGAGTCTTACTTGATCAAACAGTATTAACCTGGAAGAAATCCATAGCTTCTCATCTTTCATGGAAACAAGAGTAGAACCTCTTTTCCAAAGTAAGATATCCTTAGACCCAAATTTTGAAGTCAAGATACCTTTATGTTTATCTTATAAGCCCCCCAGAAACAAATGTCTCTCTACAGTTAGCTTATAGTACTCAAAAGTCCAACGAAATCACAGTAGTGTATATAATCCAAACTCTGTGTATTTTCCATCTTCATGTGGCTTTTTCTAATTTTTTATTATTCTGTTTCCCCTTTAAGAACCTCAGTTTATTATCTTTAAATTATTATTTTTATCTGTGACTTTGTCTATATTTTATCCTTTCTCTTCCAAACCTATGTCTAGTTATCAAACACAGTGTGACCAAATTAGAGGCCTTACTGATTCATAATAAAATTGCATAAGAATGTCTAATTTCCACGAGTCATAATTCTTTCAACCCAGGTTGTTACAGATCTGATTTGGGCTTCCCAACACTACACAGTTTTATGTTATTGTTGTTGGTTTGTTTGCATCAAAGCCACTGCCCAATAAATGTCTTTGAATGAATGAGGACAGACATAAACATGGCCTAACTGCTGTTATGTTCTGTTGCCTGCATAGGGTGTGCTTCAGGTCATACAAATTTTAGTCAAATCTGAAAAACACCATTCCCCTTTCATGATAATAGTTCCTGAATATTATGGATATTAATATTGATTGGGCTGAGACTATATTGGGTCTACCATGTGTAAATGGAGATTGTATTTTTTGTTTCCTGGACACCCAGACCCAAAAAACTCACATAGAAACTATATTAATTACAACACTGTTTGGCCAACAGCTCAGGCATATTCCTAGCTAGCTCTTACAACCCATTTCTATTATTTTATATTTCACCATGAGGCTTCTGTTTTGTTAACTCACATCTTGCTTTTTGAGTGACTACATGACATCACCCTAGCTCTGCTTTCTTTCTTATTTGTTGTAATAAGGCCATTTGTTTCCTGGCTGCCTAGCAGCTCAGACCCAAAATGATTATACAGAAACTGTATTGTTTAATGCACTGCTTGGGCCATTAGCTCTAGCTTCTTGTTGGCTAACACTTATATCTTAAGTTAACCCATCTCCATAAATCTGTGTATCATCACATGACTGTGGTTTACCGGCTAAAGTTCTGTCATCTGTCTACAGCAGGACTACATGGATTCTCCTGACTCTACCTCCTTTCTCCCAGCATTCAGTTTAGTTTTCCCACCTAGCTCTGTTCTACCTTATCAGGCCAAGCCAGTTTCTTTATTCACCAATGGTATTCACAGCATACAGAGGGGAATCCCACATCACTCCTTCCATTCAATTTAATTTTCCCTACCTATATTCTGCTCTTCCACAGGCTAAAGCAGTTTCTTTATTAGCCAATGGTAATAAAACATATCCACAACATACAGAGGGGAATCCCACATCAGCCATGCCTCCCTGGACAGAGACAACTCTCATAGTTCCCCAAACTTGTAATGATGAGAATAGTAGTTTTCTTTTCCCTCTTTCCTGTAGCTGATAGTCAGCATTCATCCTAATGGGATTCTGAGTCTCCCATCATATCTTAGAAAATAAATCCAAAGAGCCTTCCAGATCTTCTCCTCACACAGATTCTTATTATGTCCTAGCCAAAGTAACTTTCTTGATTGAGATAGTCTTCCCTTTCCAAGTTAGCCTATAACAGACAGCATCCTCTTCAATCAGCTCATCAGCTCACCAAAATGACTACAGCCTCCTGCCCAACCAGGAAAAGAATACGGTCCAACTTCTTATAAATTTTGCACTCATTTCCTCCATATTTACGAACATTCATGAAAAATTGAGAAATCTCATGAGCTGTATGGATGGGTCACTGTATAATTGCCTACAAAGAGCGAAAAGCATTGAGGATATAGACATGAAAGAATGATATATAATTCATAGTACGGAGATGAAAGGTAGGCGAATATAAAGCAGCTCTTCCTTGAAAATGTTTAATCATTTTTAATATCAACATACTTATTATAGAGACAACATGACTTATTCAAATACAATCAGTAAAAATACTATTGTCTTTAATCCAAAGATTACAGAATTCTCAAATAGTCCCTAGGATAAAGCACTTTATGAGTACGATGTGAATACCAGTTAAATACAGATTTCTTAATAGTTGAGCCATTATGTAATTAAATAATATTTGTATAATGACAATTGTGTATTCCATAACTGAAAGTTAGATTTAATGAGACATTTATTGGCACAAATGATTAATAATGAACGTCTCTGTGCTGCAGGTAATTTATATACATGTGATGTGGCCAAGAAGAAAAGCTCATTTTAATACTTACCTTGTGTCCTGTGCTACCTGCCTCATATCCAATTCAAATCAATTTCTGGTTTAAAAAAAACCTCACTCCAAGACTTAACTCATTAGAAGTGAGGCAATGGACAAAGGTACCTTTGAAAACAACTACTGAGGTGATTATGGAAGATTTATGCCAAGATTTACAACTGGGATTTTATTTTGCTAGTAACTCGGAACTTAACCCCAATAACTTAATTAGAAATGTTGTAGAGACTAAAATAAAAATAATTTTTCTTTCTCTTTTCTCTTTCTTTCTTTGCAAACATTATTTCCTTTCATCCCTCCTTCATTTCTTCTGTCTTTATCTTTTTCTTCTTCTTTTTCCTTTTTCTGTTCCTCCCCAACCTGCCCCTCATCTCTGTCTCTGTCTCTCTATCTCATCTTCATTTCAAAATTAGATAATTTGCTCAGGTATAACTGTGTCATGCATAAAAAATTATGGGACACATGATACATGCTGAGCCCATGAAGCATAAAACACACTGCTAGGTACTCTGATGTACCAGGTCAGAGGCAGAGAAAATAGAAGATTATTTCAATTTTATAAATAGAAAAGCAGCCTTATTATATGACTGTCATCATGATTTTCAAACAAGTGATGACAACCTTATAGTATGTAAGTCATATTGAGTACAGTGGATCTTGAGTGTCTGTATGTAAGTGTGCATGTGTGTGATTTATTTGTTACTTTTGCAGTATCCTGGTTTATATTACAAATCACCAACATGTGCTTGAGTCTTGGATTGACTATTGTTCTTTGCTACTGTTTCATGCCGTTATAACAAAATATCCGGAACAAAATATCTGATTTTTTTTTTGCTTTTAGTTGAATTGTACTGATAAACAACTAGAAAACAGTGGTGCTTTAAACTATCAGATCATCTAATTCAAATCTCCCCGGTTACTTAATCAGTTCCTTCATTTCTCTAGGCAATTGTTTTTTCATAGATTTAAATTTTTTAATTTTTATTTATTCTTCTCTTTACAATACATTACAACTATAGCTTCCCCTCCCTCCACTCCTCCCAGTCCCCCCACCTCTCCTCTCTCTTAGATCCACCCCCACCCCTGCCATCTCCCCACAAAAAAGAGCAGGATCTCCCAGGGACATCAGCTGAACTCAGCACAATTTACAGTAAGACCAGGCAACAGGTGATTTTTTTTTAATAATTTAAATTGCAGAGACTGAGAAATCCAAATCCAGTGTGCTGGTGTGATGTTGCTTGTCCGATGAGCTGACACTTCATTGCCAGTAAAGGCTCCAAAGAGGAGGGAAACTGTGTCTTTGTGTGGTGGAAGGGGCGGAACAAGAGAGTCAGACACTATTTGGACTTCTTTTTAAGAAAGACATTAATCCTGTTGATGGGAGAAGAGCCCTCCTGACCTAATCATCTTTTACAGACCCTACCATTATTACTACTTTTGCATTAGTCATTGATTTTTCAGCACTTGAAGTTTGAATAGATCACATTCAAAGGCAGCTATGGTTTTCTGCTTCACCTTCAGTAAGTCATTGCACGCCTTACAGGATGGTTACTCTTCAGCAGTGTGAGAGTTACGGCCATTTTCCTCCTCTCTTAGGCTGAGATTAAAGAAATAGATCAGTACCCCTAGATTTTATTCTCATTGCCCATTTCTTTGTTCTAAACGGAAAGTCGTCAGCAAGATAAAATTTTATCTGTGTTCCTAGCAGCCCAGTATTTCACACAGAGAACACACCAGTTACTCTTAGGGGAATTATTTAGTATACTAATTTAATGCTGTCTGAAGTATTCTTACAAAGTGATCATTGTAATTCCATGGCATGATAGAAAGGAGAGTTACAGTACTTGGATACACTGTTCTCTATGCGACTCTGTTCCCTTTATAGACTGCCATATCCTTGGGATATGAGTCCTGACCATGTCCCCTTTCTTGAATTGGGGCTAATATGAGCAACAATAACTCTGGGTTCAAAGTTGCCAAAATTGCTATTTTGACTTAGCAAACGCAATCACCAGTGAAAGCAAAGGTTGAACTCACCCTAACTTGGATTAGTTTTGCCAAGTCCAAGACTAAGGAACATTTTGAATAGTATTAAGAAACAGTGAGACAGATTGGAAAGTTAGTAATACAGCAAGAGAAATTTATGAAGAACTATGTGGATGGATGAGTTAAAAATAATAATTAATCACTGTACTTTTCTAAATTCTAATTGGAATACCATTATAGAAATATGTGATATTGCACTTAAAATCATAATTATTAGTTTATATTTTTCTAAAATTTATAATTGTAGTTGGACAGAGGTTCTACAGGTTTTTATTTTTTCTACATCATTCCAGATTTTCAGGCAGAAAAGGAAAATATTTTCAAATAGTTTATATTAGAAATCAGCATGTATTTTGTAATGTCAAGTGCTATCAAGAGACTTGGGATAGTTTACTTGGAAACAAAGCTTCTTCATTGGGTTTATTCGGATCTCAGTTTTCTTTTTTTCTACACGGGAGCTATATGACCTTGTGGAAAATGCTTTTAATCCCACCCAGCCTTATTTCTACTTACCAAAACAAAACAAAACGAAACAACCAAATGTGGTTGCTGAACTTAGAGCTTCAAATCTGTCCTCAAGAGAGCAAATATGGACTCAGCATCTATTACTCAAATAGCCATTCTAAGACAAGTGTTAGGAAGGAATTCTCCTCTGTGGTATTCAAACCTTACACACACACACACACACACACACAATCTACTAAACCATCCTGTTTCTATCTGGGCCTTGAAAGCCATCAAAGCCTGGTAAAGTCAAAGTAGAGTCATTCCTGTTTATGATTAAATTTCTTTTTCTCAAGAATTGGGTGGGCTATGACCCAGCTATAACCTTAGCTAAAATGGTTCTGTATGATCTCTTTCAAGAAGTGCCTTTGTTTTCAAAAGTTGTTATGACTACACTGGAACGACCACCTTGCTATGAGTGCCTTGAAATCATGTCTGTTTCAAGTGGTTGTTGTGATCAACTTATTATATTTATGTTCTGTTTCTGCAACCCCACCTGTTTGCCTGCCAAATCCCCCATTTGGAAACCCTCTACTTCTGAGCTATAAAAGCCCATATTTTACCCACATCCAAAGCTGATCTCTTGAGCCCTACCTTTAGGGAGAGATAGCCCATGTGTATGGATATAAAAGGCTTGCTTTAATTAATTTGGGCATGATGATTTGGGTTGGTGGTCTTTCTTACAAATGTGGGATTAACAAAACACACATACACACACACACTCTCTCTCTCTCTCTCTCTCTCTCTCTCTCTCAGAGAACTCAAATAAGAGCTTTTCTGGAAAATGAAATTGTTCATACACCCAGGCAGAAATCCATTTTTCCATTTTTTTAACACTGTTGCTTTTTGGATCTCATATCACCCCAAACACAAAAGGATGTGAATACATCTACTCCAGTAAGTCCTAATATCAACATATTTGTTATTTATGTTCCAGGTCAGTATGTCCAGACAGAACCAACTCTTTGCTGTCAGTTGAACAGTAAAAAGATTATTTTATCAAGACAGATAAGGACATATTTCATTGTATGAACCAGACAGGAAATGCCATCTGTGGGTACCTTCTCATGATCCCATCCTTTCAAAACATTCCTTAGAAAAAATGTGGGAAGAACCTATGGATCTTCAAAAAAAAAAAAAAACCTGTTTCTTTTTCTGTCTGGGAATGCTGGCAGCCCATGTTTCTCACGCTTCCTGCATGTAAGTAGAGCTTGGTTCTAAGTTAAGATTAAGAATAATCTAGGAGCAGAAACAGTGGACTATCCACACTTAGCCAGTGCAACCTCCTGTACAACTAAGAGGCTGCTAGTTTCCTGGCAGGTTGGAGATCACCAGAGTGGCCTGAGACCTAAGGGTAGGAGGGCCAACTGCTTCCCTTGGTTTGAGCCTCTGACTTTGGTGCTTTGAAGGCTATTACCAAATACCCATTTCTGCTTTACACTCCTGCAATAAATAAACACTCACCGATTGGGGTTCTGAGCTTGTTGGTTATAATATACATCTCCACCAAGAACAAAGAAACCTGTCTCTTACCCAGTGATAACAGACAATAGACAATCTGGCAAATTCCTCCCAGAGTCAAGCTCATTTCCACATGAAAACGTAGTTCACTGATAACTGCAGGTCTGGAAACACAGAAACAGAGTTCAGAACTCAAAAGCTCTGCCTGCTGACGCATCTGTTCCTGAACAAGACTCCCAGGGCTTCCTGGGGCCTGTCAAAGCCTTGGCAGACAGGAAACTCCCAGGCCAAGTGCCCCCTGCTGTCCTGATCATTACTTCCAAAAAGCAATAGCACTTCTACAGCAGTGTTTTTAGATCAACTTCTAGAGTAAGCTCCGTCTGAGTTCTCACAGTCTTATGTGCTCACTGCCATTGATGCCTCCGCTACTTAATTTCCATTATTAATATTTTCCACAATATGATTAGCCTAGTTCTGGGGCTCTGTGTTAGAGCTTGTTATTAACTTTTCTGCATATAATGCTCATGAAAAAAATTTTCTTCTGCCTCTTCTCAAAGACACTGTGGGATTTAGATATGGAAGACTTTATCCTCAGAGGATGCACCTTTGAGGAGAAGCTATGGGATCTCTTCCCATGAAAGCCTTCACTCATCAGTCTATGGCTGGGTTAGGTACCATTTCATAGTATCTGATGGTGATGAATAACGTTTTCGGTGAGAGTCCACTGCAACTGTTTTATTCTCCTCTCAGACTGTGTGCCTCTGAGATATATGTGTATATANTATATATATATATATATAATCTAGTTCCAGGGATCAAGCTTGATGCATTTTTAGAAACATGATCAAGACCTGTTTAATTCCTGGAGCCCCTGCCATGTGTCTACTGTTATGCTTTGTACCAGGAAGTGATTGGGTGGCCAGAATCTTGTTTTTATGGAGCTATCTAGGCAACAGTTATCAAAGAACTGTTCCAACAGCCGCATCATCACAGATGAGTTCAGTGATCTGGAAAAGGGGCAAGCATTGTTTGAGTGAGGGCATCTTACTTTATCTTCCTCCCAGATGGACCTTCAGAAAAGGCCTCGAGAACATCTGCATTTGGGCAGTAATTCCAGGAAGAGCAGAGAGAATGCAGAGAGGTGTGGCAGGAAATTGAGGACAACCAATAAAGGTGCTAGAGAAGAACAGATTAATGCTGTGTGAGACAGAAGCTCAGCCCCACTTGGACTGAGGAGAGTATCTGGAATATGCTTGAGAGCATCCCAATGGTTGGGCCTGACCTAACCGCTGCATCTCATTAACTGAGGAGTCATTCCATCTGCTGACTTTCTCACATCCTAGCCTGTCTTGTGTTGGTCAAGCATGTTCTTCAAGTGACAGAGACAACAAAGAGAAAAAGGATGCAGAGGGTTTTCTGTTGGAAGAATTCTGAGGTAATCCCTGGGAAATGGAGATCACCTTCTGTGTTCAGAGTCCCTCCTGGTCTCGTCGCATGCTTGGAGGAAGTGTGTGATATTCATGAGAATGAAGGTGACCGGGAGCTGAAGATGTGCTGAGCTTGGTGAGAAGAGTAAAGATGGAAAGACATGGAAGGTGCTTATAGACAGCCCAGCCTTGTGACCCTCACTGAGAGCAAGAGAAGGAAAGAAAGACGCCGAAAGTCCTTCAGCGCAAAGTGGGTCACATGGTATGAATTGGATTTGGAACCAATATTGTTGTGACCTATTCAGAGAGAAGGTAGTGCTGCACAGTTTGAGTCAGAGATTAGGGAAACAGAACTAGGATGGTACCTCAGAGATGGATGCTGAGGAGGTCAAAGAGGACAGACTGTGTCTGTACAAGATGGTGCTGGACAAGAAGGGTCCCTAGTGTTGGATGAATCAGAAAACTCTGCACGAAGCTACTCCAGACTGATAATCAAGGCCTTGATTCTGGTCACCCTGAAAATGCAAGCTTTGAATTAACCAACAGGAAGCATTTCAGACCAGCATTTTGAATGACTTACTTGGTGTACACCAAGGAGACCTAACCCTGAGAAGTATGCATGTGAGTCCCTCGTGCCCAGGTGTCAGCGATGCAGTGAGGATCCCTCACTGAACCATGGGAAATCCTGGTAGGCAGCAAATAGGAAGGGCAGGTGTTGCTTTCACTCTTCCTGACTGTCCATTTTATTTCTCATTTGGTCTGATGTCTTAGGGACAGGTTGCAAGTGCTCAGAGCATCCAGTCCTATAGTTCTCAGAGGAACTCGTGTGGATTTTTTTTCTTTCATCAGATGCTGAGAAATGCAAATGGGTAAGGAGGAAGGTGGGCAGTTAGCTGCATACAAGAACTGCTAGATCCTGAACGGAGGGCCTGGAGGCTGGTAAGGTCAGTGTGGGAAAACAAGGATTGGAGGATGGAAGTAAAATCAATGGCGGGGATTAAAGAATTTCGTGTAAGGAGTTGGATTGTTGCCCCAACCCATGTTCCTACACTGAAGACTTCATCAGAATACACATTCTCTAACTGTCATGGAGGGAGACAGTCGTTTGAATGAATGCTATCTCACCTGTGGGTAGACTGCTGAAGACATTTCTAATGAATCCAAAAAGTGACTGATTTCAGTTCGCTGATGCTGTACCCAGTATAAGCCTCCTGATTTGTAAACTAAGCCAGTGTTTCCAACTCATCCTTTCTGAAGGGTCTTTGTCCATCCCAGTGAGGCTAGCATGGCCCAGTCAAGAGTGTAGATTCCGTCACCTTTGGAGTGAACAAAGGAATGTCATGGACCTGCTGTAGCTCTCTGGAGTCGAGAGTGAATCATAGACCCAGATGACAATGTTTAAATACTTACTGCCTTTATATTCTAGAATTGCTCACCTCCAAATATTAAACAACTCTACATTAATTTTACTCATTCACTTAATATATGTTTATTGAGCATATCCATGGAGCTTAGTGCTGAGAATTCCATAGATGTGCCTTGCTAATAGACAGGGCAGATGTTCTGAATTTAGGTAGAATTATGACAGTATAGAGGAAAATAGTTGAGAGTCCCTTGAGATGACACATCTGAGTACCTACTGTACACTGGAAATAGAAACACACAGGAGAGAGAGAGAGAGAGAGAGAGAGAGAGAGAGAATGGTATAAAAAAAGCAGCAAATGAAACTGTGAGGGAATGTTTAATCAAGAAGGGGAGTAGACCTCAAGACCAACACAAGGATAGGAGTATACTCTATTCAGAGGTGAGGCAAGAAGCTTGGAAGGCAGGAATAACAGAGGCAGCAATTGAGAAATGAACACTCACATTCTCTGCATGCACTGTTTTCCATATTTCAAAACTGACTCATTGGCTGTAGATCAAACAGATCTTATGGATTAAGATCTTGAGGGTCAGAGCATTCTTCCAGAGAAAATTTGGAGGCACTGTAGGAATTTCCCGATTCTGCAATCATTTGTTTTGGCAGTGCATAGTACTGAGTGTGCCGTGTGTGTTAGTTCATGGATAGGCACTTGGGAAAGAGGATGGATGGTGTGGTGAACACTGGAGTCCAAAGGCAGGACCAGCTCCATTGTGCTTTCTTCTTTTGGTCTGTGTAGGGTGGGCATGTGTGGAATTTCAACTTGATGACGCTCTCCTGAGCAAGGTGACCTGTTGTGTTCATCCATGGGACCTTGCTAACTTTTCCAAAATGGGAACCTGGTAATCCTTGCACCATACAATCTATGTGGAGCATTCCAGGGAACCACTTACTAAATGGAAATAGTTTTAAGTAAATGCTAGCTAATATTACCAGAAATGATGGATGTCTTTGAAGCACCTAGACAGGGCTAGAGGCTGATAGCTACAGAAAGGTCTGTAATGTAAGTAAGATTGCTTACAAGAGTCACAGCAGCTGGATGAAGCAGCACATGCCTAAAATCCCAATGCTTGTGAGGATGAGGCGAGGGGATTGCCAATTGGATGCTAACCTGGGCCAAGTAACAAGAACATGTATCAAGCAAACAAGAAAATAAATAAAAAGTCATGCCCATCCAAGAATGAAATGGACTGTTTCTGAGTTCAGAGAGACATCTAATTTTGCAAATATTCCATCAGAAACTGGAAAATAAATAAAGAAGCAAAAACCCTCTCCATTCGTTTGGTAAGGGTAAGGGCTGAGACACATCTGCATTTTTCAAATATTATTTAATCTTTAAGCCAGGGAAACTTAAGTTTTAAGGACCACCTTAAATATAAGGACCACATAGTGGCTCGCTTTATTAAGATCAGTCTTTCATTACTCTTCCAGTCCAACCCTCTACCCCCCCACCATCCTATTTTCACATGTTCTCATCGTTCATCCTCTCCCCTTACTGCCCTCCCTCACCCCCAGTTAAGCAAGAGATCTCATCTGATTCCCCTTCCCAGGGCGATCCATGTGTCAGACTTTGTTGACTCCCCATTGGGAGCCCTTGTCTGTTGGGAGGAGTGGCTAGTGGGTGAGCTGAGGAGGAGGCAGGGGGGTGGACTGAGGTGTGGGAGAGAGACTGTGGCTGGAATGCAAAACGAAATTAAAAAATCAACATAAAAAATAAGGACCACAATATGTTTATATGAAAGAGAAAGAAAGTACAGCTGCACTGGATATAGGTGAAGGGGACCAGATCCTGTGTATCAAGCCTGCCTCTTCCCCCAGTGGCACTTCTCTGCATCTTTACTGCAGCCATTAGGGAAAAGGCAGAGAAATCTCAGCCCCCAGAATTGGTTGCTTCTCCCATCTGCATATTATAAGAGCTTTAGATGCTCTACTTCTACTTGGGTCTAAGTTTCAGCCAGAGGCCTGAAACCAGTGACCCAGTTGCACATCTGGACGGCGGATAGCTTCAGTCAAGCAAGCTCTCCTTGCTCTGTGCTGAGTGCTCCTCATCTGCCCTGAATCATGGCCTGGCTCCCAAAGTTGTGAACCATGTGAATGGTTACCTCCCTCTATCCAAGGTATCTCAGTCAGGTAGATAACCTGAGAGTGGGGTCCTGCATCTTAGCCTGGCGTTTTAGATAGCAGTCATAGGTCTAGGGATTCTGCTCTTTTTCTGGTTGGGTAATTTTTAGCTTCTTTGGGAGTGTTTTCAGATTTCACCTTACAGATCAAGCTGATCAAATGATACTTTGGCTTTCTCTCCTCTCTTCCAGTATCATCCACCCACACCATATTTCAGTGAGCCCAGAGTGCTCTAAGAAGGCTGTATCCATCCCTTGATGTCTGGCTTGCTAAACTTGGTCTCAGATATCCTACCTGGAAGCACCTAAGCACCATTCTCTTTGTAGGATAAAGTAATGCCAGGCAATGTTCTGCAGACAGAGCAGAGTCAAGGAACACAAGTATTGGCTTGGGGACAGGGTCTTCGGAAGGACTTTGGGGCTCAAGTAGGGTGTGCTACTATATACCACCCCCTCTTCAGTCCATTCTAGTAAGGGATTATGACAATTTAAATATAGTTGCACTTCTTGTCTTTAGATTAAAATGTCAGTTCAGACATTGACTCAGATACATCAGTTTGTGGTTCCCCTTCCTTTGTCCTTGCCTCCCTTCCTCCCTCCTGCCCTCCCTTTCTCTCTTTTTCTTTCTTTCATTCATTTTGAGATAGAGTCAAATTGGACTCTATCCAACAGATAATCCTGCTTCAAGTCTTCCAGCTACCAGGATGATAAACAGAAACCAACACACCCATTTTTGTCATTCAATTTCTTTACCTATAGAACTGGACTAATAATTTAGCTCCTAGCACGAAAAGCCATTAGGAGAAATAACACTTCATTTGAAACATTCAAGTAGGTGCTTCATAAATGTGCAACTTCCTTGGTATTCTTTAGTGTTTTGCTTGAAATTACAAAGTGTGCAGATCTCTTTTGATTGTTCATTTGTTATTCATTCATCAACCATTGTCTTGTATCCCCAATATCAAAGACCCAGGCTAAGAACACGAGGTGAAGCCAGGTGCCCTGACCCTGCAGAAGATGCCAGCCTTGGGCTTATGGTTATGAGGTCCGCAATATCCAACGACCCAGACTAAGAACAGGAGGTAAAGCCAGGTGCCCTGACCCTGCAGAGGAGGCCAGCCTTGGGCTTGTAGTTATGAGCAAATGACTCAGGTGTCAGAGATCTCACTTGCTCTTGCAGTTTTTTGACTTTCAGACTGTTCCCTCAAAATTGCACTTAATTTTAACTTCATTAACTTCCTGTTCTGTCACAACAGTTGAACAAGGATTTCTCCATGAGCAGTATTCAAATCAGCTTTTAATGAGCTATTTAATTAAAGGCTAATTGAGGTGAATTCATTAAAGATTTCGAAATTATGTTTATCAGGGTAGCTATGTTTTAAGATAAGTTTTAAATATTTGTTTTATATTGCATTGTTTGATCATAAAAGTATGTATAAAATTACTTTTAAAAATTGCTAATTAGAATGTGGGTAATTTTTTTTCTCCCTTCACACTTAAGTGGGACACTTAACTAATCAATTTAATATATATTCAGTGCTGGGATAGGATGATAAACCATGACTTGTGACTGTAGCTGAGATTACTTATGACTGAGTTTGGTCCTTGGAACACTGCCAGGTCTCCTGAGATGAGGCATCGCTGGACTGCCTTTGGCTTAATGTCCAAGCTGCTGTGCAAGTTGTAGCTGCTTAGAAACAGTTTCCACCAAGCTCTGATGGAGTTTGCATTTTCAGTTGACTTTGTAGGGAAAGGACACTGCATCATTATGGTGAGAAATGCCACTTGGGAAATTAATAGATGAGTTAGTATAGGGTTTGTGTAGATAGATAAACCAATATAGTACTAATCTATAGAAAGGATGAAAGAGGAGCTCAGCAAATATTTATTGGAACTTGTCAACATATAGGTGCTTGGAGCTGAGAATCCTATAGAGATCCCTCCATAGCAGAGGCTGAGGATGCCCCAAGTCTATATAGATTTATGATACTACAGAGGAAAATATTGAGAGTTTCCTAAGATGATATGTATGAGGACTTACTGTATATTAGAAACACATACACACAGGGGTGGGGGAAGGTAGTAGTTGCCTCTTCTCTGAAATTTTCTTAAGGTTTCACAGGCCCATGTTTAAGCAGAATCTGAAAACATTAAATGGGAAATTATGAAAGTTATTGGTTTTAAACTATGCACTATTCTGAGTGCTAGAATAGAATCCTGTGCTGTCTTATACTGTCTGCTCACTCTTACCCTGGTCGGGGAGAAGGCATCCCTTTGTCCAGCTAACCATGCTATGTGAGTTCTTGAAGATTAGTCTATGTCTTAGTTGGATAACTAGATCTACGGTTGGATTATTCAGTGTCTGCGTTCAAGGAACCCTTTGATTATAAGGCTATGTCACTATTGCTTGCATTGTTCAGCTCACTTCAGCTCATTGTGTGGGCATTTTATCATCCCACACTGGTACAAGAAAGGTGTGGGCTGTGTGATAAGGCATTCTAAGGGAAGAACAGAATGGGTTCATATTTGCATAACTTTTATTATAGTAGACTATCTTAATTGACTACCATTTCATTACCTTTTATTGTTAAACCTTTACTGTACCTAAGTCATAAAGTTAGATAATAGGCGTATAGGGAAAATCTAATGTATAGCTATTGTATATAGTCTCTCCTGCCACTCTTGGTTTCTGACAGGCCTGGAAAGTCTCGGAATGAATCCTGTGGATAGCGGAGAACACCACCTCCTATGCTGCAATGAGTTTGTTCTTTAAGACTGGGTTAAGGCTGTTTGAGAACCTTGTCAGAGAAGTGCAGTATGACATTTCAGAGCCCATCCTTTGAGGAATAGGATTGGTAATATTGCTAGGATAAGCACATGCCTCCCAGCAGAAAGCAGAGGAAGGTATGCTTCCTGGGAAAACCAAGTCCTGTTGTGAGGAAAACTATGATTAGGTTTATAAAAAATTTCAGAAATTTCAGGACAAAGGCAGAGAAGGTAGGTGGATCTTTGGAGGAAATAAAAAAATAAGGAGGAATCCTTAGGGATAGGAAAAGAGCTAAATACAGAAGAAGGAAAGAGGCGGGTAAAATAACAATAAGGATGTCTGAAAAAAGCCACAAGGAGTCATGCATATTATTAACTATTTAAAAAATATTATACATGTAACTCCATGTATAGTTTCAGTGAACATCTATAGTTTCAGTGAACTTTCCTCATCCGAGCTGATGGTGCTCCCCCTCCCGCAAAAAA
>LOEQ01002604.1:49437-60793 GCA_001685075.1 Bramus lutescens | reverse complement strand
CAGCCATTTTGTTTGCTTTTATTAAAAAAAAAAAAACCTATGGCTTTAGAAGATCTTTGAAGAATTTTTACCAGTAACGTTCAGAAGTAAAATTTATTTTCTTCTGACAGAGTGTTCTAAGCTGTGAAATCAGTAGTTTCGGGGAGATTCTGCTGCTTGCCAAAAGTTAGAATGTCAGCCATCAGCAGACAGGACAACAACACTAATAAGAATTTATGGCCTTTTCACCATGAGTCCTATTTGCACAATAAATTTGAAACTAAGTTGCAACAGCAACACATCTGAATGAAACATTGGTATGATTTTAATATTGATATTGCTACAAATTTCCAACATTTTGTGTTTATAGTATATGTGCTGCCGAAGCGAGCATCATTTTGTGTTTATAAATAGACTGCAGAAAAAGGAAGCTTCCAGGCGGTATAATGTTAATATCCTTGTATCAGTAAGTTTTCATAAGGCACCTAGACAGATGCTAAACTGACTGGTGTCTGTGAGTTGACTTTCCATTTCCCACAACTTGGAGAGAGTTTATTGGACCCATGCTGGTCTTCTTCATCATGCGGAAGAACAGGGCTCCCAGATGGATCCAGATGCTGCTTTCAGAATGATCTCTACCCTGTGGAGTCTACTTCAGTGAGAAATCCAGCAGCTACCCTTGGCTAACTTCAGATTAGACCTCCCTAGACACACAGTCAACTTAGAAACAGATGCGGGACCCATGGACCACGTCATGCTCCCTCCCCAACAAGGAGATGAGCAGGAAGAGAAGAGAGCAACAGCTTCACACATGGGGCTGCAACAGGGGCGGTCTCACTCATCCTGCAGCCATTTAGAAGATAAGCAAAAGGTTGCTCATGATGGAGAAAGAACCTGTGCTATCTAGTGATAACATACTCAGTGATGCTGTCAAACACCAGTTGGAAAGGCAATGGTGAATCAGAGGAAAGGAATGTTTGAGGATCAGGTATTACTGAATACTATACATGTGTAGCTTCTAACTGGTCTATTGTGTGCCTTTCAGAGTTCATTGGTAAAATCAAGAGTAAATTTTTGCCTTATTGTGTTTCATCAGCCTGAAAAATCCTCCACAAAAAGCTTGAGTTTTTTTCTTGGCAACCCCAAAAAGACAATTTGAAAATTCAAGTGCAGTCCTTACTGACCCAGGAATTCTTAGCAGAAAATTAGACAGGATTAAGGAAAGTTAGTTTGTGTGTGAGAGGAAGGCAAGGTGGAAGAAAACTCCACTTGTTTGTATTGTTTAATCTTAACAGGAAATTAAAGAGGATTAAGGTATTTTGTGTCCCTACTGCACGCGCGCACGTGTGTGTGTGTGTGTGTGTGTATGTGTGTGTGTGTGTATGCCTATAGGTTGAGATGGATGTAGCATAAGCCAGGAGGAGGCTAGGCACTATTTGTATTTTCTTTTCATTTAATTTCAGCAAACATTTATGAATGCATTTAACATGTCCCATGTACTGGAATCAAATACTGAGAATACAGAACCAAACAAGAAAAGTTTGTTCTCCCTTTGTTAATAGCTTAAAGTCTCTTTAGGGATGTGTATGATGCAATCACTGTGAATATTAAAACAATCATATAACGACTTCTTCTATAGAGTATGTGGAATGATCAGTCAAGGAAAATTTATTTTTAATATTAACGAAGTACTTGGGATTGACAAAGTCCATGTGAGATGACCCTGAGTGGTGGAACTGAAGCTTGAGGCACAGTCAGCCTTTAAAGACAAAGTCTGGAGAAAGAGGCCGCGGGTGCTGTGGAAATGCGGGGGTGGGGAGGGCTGTTGGTTCCTGGTGAGGGCACATCTTGGGGGAGCTGTCTTTTGGTGGAATCCTGAATGATGGCAGACTTGTATTAAAAGAACCAAGATGTCTGCGGACAATTTTGGGCAGGATGCTGGCACAGGCAGATACATATAGTTAGGAAAGGAGAATGGCAGGTTCGGACACCGTGGGAAGCTTGGTATAATGATCTCAAGTCTGGAAGTGAATAAAAGCGAAGACAATGGATGGGATGAACTTGTGTTGGTGAATTTGAACCTTTGAATGAAAGGCATAAGAATGTGGAATTTCTGTGGCTGGGGAAATGGGGACGTCAAAACGTCCATATCTAAGTATTTCACTTGGCATAAATAAGGGGAAATGGGACTATTCCTTTTGAGATTTAGAGCCGGAATGCACAAAGAATATGAATATAACCTAGTATCAGTAACCTTTGTGCTTTACCCCTGATCATTTCAATAGCTCAAAAGTCCAACACTGGGCACATTATCAGGTACTCATACATGTTCTGAAGCATATAGTTGGAATACTGTCTCTTCCCGCTACATCTGCTCTTCATTCATGGGTTCAGCAAAGCATTTCATCCAGCACATCCAAATTAGGACCCCCTTCCTGGGTTCCTTCAGTCCTTGGTATTTCTGCAGTGAGCCCATGTGTCACACTGCAAGCTACTACCTGGATACTTGTTTATGGCTGCCCTATTCCCTTCCTATCACCATCTAATTATATACACTGGCTCTGAGCCCAGAAGGATAAAGACCTGGTGATTAAATAAGGAGGTCATTTCAGTTGACCTATGTTCCAAAACTCATGGCGTTTGGTTAAAAAAGAACTAACTTTTACAAAGTTAACTCTTGTGCTGGAGATTTAAGTGAGGGGTAGAGAGCTTGCCTAGCGTGTGCAAGGACTTGGTTTGGATTTCCAGTAACACACATGCTCACACATTCACACACACGCACATGCACAGACACACACCCTGCACATATGTACCCACACATAGACACATACATTCCCCAGTGACATACATACCCCACAAATACACTCACAAAACTTATACTCCCCCAAACACACACACACACACACACACACACACACACACAAAGTATTTAGGGCAAATGCCTGACATGGTTTATTAAGACAGTCTGCTAAAATATGTGTAAGATATATATGTTAGACAAATGGCAGTGTGGCTTTCTTTTTAAAAGTGTCGCCAGCTTTCTTTTTAAAAGTGTCGCCAGCTTTCTGATCCCAGATGATGACAACTGTAGGACCATGTGCCGTCCCATCTCTTTCCACCCTGGCACTTTCTCACATTCCTGCCATTATGATAGGATTTATAAGGATTCTTTCAAAGGAGGAGGATCAGGGAGAGATTTGACCGAGATATAAAAATAGCTTCAGAGCTAAGTGAACAGAAACTTCCAGACTGAACCCTGCTGTTGAAACAAAAGGTTCAGAAGGGAATGAGGCCAGCAAGGACATGGGAACTAAAGTCATTCACAAACACCTTACACCTAGGCCCTCAGCAGAGTAACTTCAAGCTTGATTCTAGTTACTGTGGGTCTAAAGGCAGAGAGAGAGACTTAGTTGGAGCCATTGGAAATCTGAAAGGAATTCTTTGGATTATTAAAATGTCCATCCAAATTGCAGAGGCCACATCAAGAAAGCGCAGAGGGGTTGGAATTTCATAGGCCAAAGGTGGCACCTGGAGCTGAGGCATGGATGTGAGATTTGGGCCTCAGGTTGCTGGGTTATGAAGAAGATCGAGGGTTGGTGATTGTTCACTGAAAAATGCTTCAGCGAAGGTTTATTTCTTCCCCTGACTTTGTTTTTCCTTAGTAACATTGACCAGTTGAAGGCCTGAATCGTTTTACTTTCATGCCCTTATATTATATCAGTACACTGCCACTGTTAACTACCAGCACCTCCTCTCTCTTTCTGCCTGTCTCTGAATCTCTGTCTCTGACTCTCTTACACACACACACACACACACACACACACACCATACCCCACACACATACAACATACACACCACACACATACCACGCCACACACAAAGAACATACACACAGCACACTCACACCATACCACACATACAAACACACACAGAGAACATACACACATACACAGAACACACGCACACACACAGGTTCAGTCCCACACATCTGCTTTTTTACCTGCTGGGCCCGGGTCACTGTGAGTTCAAGGTTGGTCACCATCAGGCCTGATTATTATGGGACAGGCAACATTCCAAGCTCACATTTTGCTGCAATCATGACTGAAGTCCCCAGGAAAAGCAACCTGTAGTGACAGTAATCAGAAGACTGCAGGAGGTCGAGTGGCTAGGAAAACCGAGTGAGAAGACTTGCCTACGAGACTGAGAGGTTGCCTGCCTTTGCTTCCTGTGATTTCCACACCAGGTGTAAGGATATGGGACTGTTGACTAGTAGAGAACCCTAAAGCCAGGAGAATAAAGAATATTCCTCACAGATGAGACATTGTATTCTGCAGTGTTCCCTCTGATTCTACAAGGATCTCTCAGCAACGAAAGAGTTTAAGATTACCTATTAGACTTACCTTCTTTGTGAGTCAAATTTTATAATATTTGTGGCAAAGCATATTTTTCTAGAGATACAATTATGTATAAAAGCTCTTCAGTCATAACTAAGTAGGAAATGAAGTATTTGTGTCTTACCTTCCTTCAAGAATAGCTGTGTGTTCTCTGGGTCGTGTCTTCATCTTTCCCTTCCTATGCCACTAAAGAAGGGAACTAGACATCAGAATATCTGCCCCCTATTAAATGTTAAATAGTATGGCTGTTTTAAGTTTATGAAAATAAAACAGTTTATGGGTTGAAAATGTCTTCTTCTTTTACTTCTTCTGTAAACACACGTGAGAAGGATTTTGCCAAGCAGAAACTTGTTCTTAATGTCTTGTTTTTTCCCTGGTTCTGAGGACCTTGAATCTTTCATCTAGTCTGAGTACCTCCTTCTTCATCTCATAGGATGGGGCTGAGAAACCTCGGTCAGGGATCATTCAAGATCAAGATTCGTGTCACAGAGATGGAAGTGGCTGGAAGTCGTTTTACAGTGAATGATGCCACAAGCTAGGGTGAACGACTTTTTTTTTTTTTTTTGAGAAATGGGAGATCCTCGAGGCTGAGGGAAAAACAAAGCCAAAACCATAACAGAAGAATATTTAACCTGTCGCCAGGTAAAGAAGGCAAGGGGAACAGGAGAGTGAGGGTGTTGGTTCTCAGCATCAGTCGTCTTTGACATCAGCCCCTTGTCAGATCTTAATTAAACACACGCACTGGACTAAGTTCAATTCTGTAATGAGTGCTCCCGTTACAGCAGTGATCTAAAATGTCTCCTGATCCCCTAAATGGCATTTTATGTTCCAACAGCTCAGCATGGGAGGTTCGAGTGAAATTAATATTTTGTCAACCAGCTGTGGAGTGAACATAAGTAGGTTCATGTCTTAATTTTTGCAACTCACTGTCTATACACCCTTTATTGTGTGCATGTGTGTGTTTGTGTGCCCCTGCCTGTGTAGGGGGGGGAGTGATAGAAACAGAAAGAGAAGAGGGGGGAGTGAGAGAGCATGCGTGTGCCACTGCATGCAGAATAAAGTCAGAGGACAACTTCTACCTTTTCTGGAGTTTGAGTCTCTTCTACCATCTTGTTTTGAAGCAGGGTCTCTCTTTTTCTTTCTATACCTGCGCTGGGTGCTCTAGGTTTAGGTTAGCTCAAACTTCCAGCCTGTTTTCCTGCCTGCCTCCTGTCTGTAAAGAAAAGTCAGCTCCAGGTCACAAAGCAGGTGTGAGAGGCCTTGAAGACATACAGAAATCCTTTTACTGCTTCCATTTCAAAACAGATAAACTTTATAAGAGAGGAAAAGACATCGTTAGCTACTGCGGATGATGTGCTGATAGCAGCTAAGTGGTTTTTTTTCTTCCTTCCGGAAGTGGGTTCCCGCCTTCTGGAACTCAAACAGAGGTACATGGGTGGAAGCATATTCAGTAAATATGCTTCTGGGTCTGTCAATCAACAAGATTCAGTTCTACTCGAACGATTTCTTAAAGAAATATGAAACACCCATCTTTATTTGGCTGCTTGTTTTCCTAGTAATGATTATTCCATTCCCTTGATGAACATATTAAGGGATTTAAATACCCTGATTTGTCTATTGGGGCTATGAATGTTTGTTGGTCTAGAGGTATTAATTTTAATATATTTAGTTTAGGCTGCTTTGATGCAGAGGAAATATATTACAAGCATAGAATGTCCAGCACTCTAGCATTAAGTCCGCTGCTGGCAGCTAGTCTTGTCTTTTCTTTCTAGCTTTATTCTTTTGGAATTTTGTTTTATTGATGCCATGACAGCAGGAGTGATTTGTACCTTTGATTTAAGCAATTACCTTTAATTTTCACTAATATAGGAAACCAGTTATGAGTATGCGGGTAGACATTATAGTATGTCCTGTCTGAGTCGGTCATTAGTTATTAATTGTGTCGTTCATGTACTTCTTAAGCCTTTATCTGGGTGAAGTCTTTGCGATAAGTGTTTTTCTGGAATTTGTGATTTGAAGGAATTAAATACAAGACCACACCTGCACTTTATTTTTTTTTTCTAAACTTGTTCCCGCTATTTTGAAAATCTGTGTGTGAAGTACTGCCCTAGGGACTGAAAACAGTATTTCCCAACCCAGACTCACAGTGACCCTACAAGGGCCCATGACAGAAAGATCTTTGCTGAGCAGACAAAGGAGACTGAGACACTGTTCCACACATATGTCCAGCAAGCAGATCCAAAGGAGGTAGTCTTAAGAGAGGTGGCATCTGAGTCCATGTGCACGGGAGCCTCTTGTCTGTGTTTCTATCTGCTTGCTGATGATGACTCTGAGCCCGCGCAGGGGTTTTGTCAGTCTCTCCCTGTGCCTTGGATTTCTAATCTGCTCTAAGCCAATGCTATGGCCACATCACTCTGTTGGAAGCTGAGGGCCGGAGAGCTGGAGGGCCTCATTGCTGTGAGTGATGGGGCCAACCTTCCAAGCTGCCATTAATAAACTGAGCTGCTCACATTTCTCTGTGGCATAGCCTAACATTTAGGCAGAGCGTTTGTAATTCCAATAAACAGCTCAGGAGGTGGTATGTGTGTGTGTGTGTGTGTGTGTGTGTGTGTGTGTTGCACAATTAAAAGTTAAGCCAGGGAGGCTAAAGTTTTCATTAAAAGTCATCCACTTTAACTTATTTAGTGTTTCAGGACCTGGAGAGAGTACAAATCAGAATTAGGCCTCCAGGGGACAGCTTTTTACATAGGACCCGATGAATACCCATCTGACTATTGGACTGTAGGCAGCATGATTTTTAGGTTAGGGAAGAAGAAAAAAAAACATGAATGTGGTCATTTGAAGAAATCAGACGTGTGATTATTTTTCCCTGGCTACAAAAAGTACCAGAGAGATCTCCCAGTCCCTTCTTTGATTAATATTGCTTGCGGTGGTTGCACACTACTCAACTTGGCATTGCATTTATCAAAATTTGCCAGAGCAGACAGGCATTGCCATGTGAAAAGAATGACTGTAATGGGTCCATGTGCCTCGTGGGGAATAGCTGAGCACCAGGCACGCAGAAGGTGGGCATGCCAGGGTGATGGGCTCACAGCCTGGACTCTCGTTCTCTTCTTTCCAAATAGCGAGCTCCAACTTCCAAGTCCCACGGGCAGCTCTTGGGCTTCGCTCTTGTCTTCCACAGCAGGTGACCTGCACTGCGGGTGGCCTTCACGGGTCCTCATCTTCTCCCATTTTTCCACATGCTCAGGTGACGCTATCTCAACCACTGGTTCCCATTGCAGACCCAACGTCTCTGCTTTTGACTCACTGGAGGAGTGGATTCTAAACACACATAAAACAAATGAGACAAGCAGGCACTGGTGGGCTGTGTCCCCAGTGCTTCTGAGTTAGTATCTAGAAAGAAAAGCCACGTGAGGTTCTGATGTTCACTAGAAAGCTCTGCTTTCTGTTCCGTGTGTTGCCTTGCCCTGTTGGCACTGGAATGCCATCCAGGCAGGCCGTGACCTGAAAGGCCATTCTCTGGAAAGCAGCAGAGACAGAGGCCAACCCAGAGCTCGGATGCCAGACCTGAAACCCTTCATTCTGGGCCTCACAGGGCTGCCATTCATTGCTGAACTGGATGGTGGCCACTACTTCTAATCATAATTGAAGTTTGTTCTAAAAGCTGAAATAATGAATATAGTTTCTACATTTGTAGACAAATCTGTCAGGTTCTGCTAACCTTCCTCCCATGAAAGTGCTGCTGTCACAGTATCCAATGAAATCTCAGGCAGAAATCACATCTCTGCTGTGATGCACCTACATAAATAAATGACTTCTCATTTGGTTTTCTTCCTAGTCTTGGATGCTAGCGAGCTCAGAACTCTACTATATATCTAATTTCAGAAACATTTTAACTATGATTAAATTGCTTTTATATTTTCCCACCTTTATTATTTTTCTTTTAAGAGTCTCTTTCCCGGGGCTGGTGAGGTGGTCACGAGTACTTTCTGCTCTTGCAGAGGACCCTGATTTTGTTTTCAAACATCTGCTTGATTGCTCGCTGCTCTCTCTACCTCCAGTTCCTGGGGATCCAACACCCTCTTCTGACCTCCATAGGGACCAAATAGTCACATGGTGTGCAAGCGCGTGTGTGCACACACCCCCCACTCATAAACATATAACATAAAAATAAATCTTAAGAAGGAAAGGGCAAGAGGGTGCATGTCTTTAATCCTAGGTCTCAGAAGGTAGAGGCAAGAGGATCTTTGTGAGTTCAAGGCCGGTCTGGTCTACATAGTAATTATCATGTCTGCCAGGGGCACACAGATCCTGTCTGAAATAAATAAATAACACGTTAGTAAAATCTCCACATCCTCAGGGTAACTTAAATAGGCTGCTTGGCGAATATGAAGTAGGAATTGAAATCTGAGAGCTCCAAGGGACCAGTAAAGCAGTCATGGAAAGGGTGGCACAGGTTTTCAGATGTCCCAAGCAAATGGGGAGAAACTTGATGGCCCCAACTTCTTCCCTTTGCTTTGTCAGCTGTAATACACACTCTGCCTTTGGCTTTGTCTGACGATCTGCAGATAACTAACTGTGCTAGCGGATCATGCAGCCCCAGCAACCTAGCACCATCATAGATCTTCTTCTACCATGACTGGTATTCATTACTGTGAACCGCATTGCTCATATTTCCAGGTTCACACACACAAAACTTTAAAGTTATATAGGTCTACAGATTTCTCTTATTCCTTTTTGTCTTCAAATCCATTAATATGAAAAATTTCAAAGCCAACCTAGATTGGAAGTAATGCAGGCAGATGTGATTCAAATATGGAGTCTGATTTCAGTTGCTTTAGAAATATGGAGGAGGCTGCATGGGCCCCGGCCATTTTCTGATAAACTCATGACTGCCATGTTTGTCTTCGGCAGAACCTCGCCACTGTGAACCCAAAGTTTCCACTTAGGGCAGAGCTCAACACCAAGGTCAACAGCTCTTCTGATCTTTGCCCAGATAACTTTGCAATGCAAATAAACATAAATGAGTGGCATATAACAATGCAAGAGAAAACGAGAATTAAACTCCAGCAGTGAAATTTATATCTTCTGAAAATAGTGAATCCATAGGCATAATTTATAGGACTTATATATTTGGGTGCAAACCTGTATATGTATTTAATTCTACTTATGGAAATTAATTCTAATAAATTCTAATTACCAAAGGTGTCCAAAATCAGAGATGGGGGGGCAGAACATGAATATTTCATTGTAGTGATATTTACAATGTCATAGTTTTAGCTATCAGTTATCAGATTTTGCTTGCACTAATTGACTGATACCTAGCAGCAATGAATAGAAATTCATTAAACAATTCTGTCAAGGTGACTAACCTTTCAGTCCACTGTTTATTAGCATTATTTGTGAGGGGAAGGACTTTTTTTTTTAATACTTTTCTCCCAGAAGCAAAAGTATAGATGGATTTGTAGCATAGGAGCCTCTACTATTCACTTAATAAAATTAAACTTGAAATTACTTTATTGTGCCCTAAGACATAAATTTGGCAATGGTGGGGAGGATGATTGCTACCTCAGGATGATGTCTTCACAAAACACTCTGAATCACCATTGGGCACTATGCCTAGACTTAGGGTACAAGCTGACTCCCAGTCACTTTCTAAAGCTGTATTTTCTTCCTGTGTGCATTAACTTTATGTGTAGGAAGGCCAGTGTCTTTGAAATCTTGCTAAATATTTCCTGGGACTCTTCAAAAGAGGTGTATCTATACAGGTGGGCTCCTCTGGGGAATGCGCTCAACTCATGCAGCTGGTGCCCAGATTCTCTCGGTAGGATACTGCCTATTGCCATATGCTTTGTTTCAATAAAACTCCTGTTTTATTGTACTGTGGTCCAGAGTGGTCCATCATCACTAACCCAGAGCCACCATTGTGGCTGCTGTCCATGGGTTTTGAATCTGTCAATGCTTGCTAGAGATTGGAAGTCAATAACTTCTCTTTCTCCTATTCTGAGTCCTCCCTTCCTTCCCTTCTTTCTTGGTCTACTTTCTTTTTATCCAGCTGGTGGGGAGGGAAATTTATAAATTCTAGGGCAATTACATCCCTAGCCCAGCTTTTTATTCTTGGGAAAATGACATAGAACAGTAGATGAACTGTAAACCCAAAGAAGCTTCACAAAACCAAACCCACGTGTAATCACAACTTGCATCAATGACAGCACATCTCCTCTTCTCATCTACAAAGAGTATTTTGGCTTCTGTGATGGTTAAACTTCATCGGCAACTTGGCTGGATTTAGGATCACCATGAAAACACAACCTTGGGTGTATCTATGATGATATTTCAACAAAGGTTTAACTGAGGTGGGATTGAGTGAGGGTGGTCTGGGGTTCCGGACTGAACAGCATGTTCAGTAAAAGCATTCATTCTTTCTCTGGTTCCTCACTGAGGATACCATGTTTAAGTAAGAAAAATAGATTTGATAAATCCTGATCTGACACTCAGGCCTGCATAGTAGTTTCTGGGAACATAGTTCACCTGACTATTTAATCGTAGTTCACCTGGCTTCTGTAATCATAAGGCTACCCAAATTAGAGGGGCTGCAGTTAGCTGGGACTCCATTATGAGTCATAGCAATCCAGAGACTTAGGTGCTCAAACAGTCACAGGAGGTGTTGGCACTTCTCATGTTCCCTGTCTTTTAGTGACATCAACTGAATAGAGACTGGCACCTCAAGCAGAAAGGGCCCAACGTGTGTGTGTGTGTGTGTGTGTGTGTGTGTTTCCTTCCCAACTCCCTTGCTTTATATATTTGCGTTGCCTCTTGTAGTCCTTGTAGTCATGGGAGAATGTACCCCAGGCTGTGTCTGTGTGGCTCAAGAACTTCACACTCATAAAGAGCATATGCCACGGGAGCTGGGGTGATGGCTCAGAGGTTAAGAGCATTGCCTGCTCTTCCAAAGGTCCTGAGTTCAATTCACAGCAACC
>LOEQ01002604.1:0-21191 GCA_001685075.1 Bramus lutescens | reverse complement strand
AGGGCCAAGGCAGTTTCTTTATTAACCAATGAAAGTAACACATAGACAAATGACCCTCCTACATCATAGGTTCTGGTGGAATGCTGTAGATTATAAGGAGATCTATAATTGGGTGAACAACGGTAGAAAAGTGGGGCAAGATAGTGGTTTCCAAAGGCTTGAAACCGGTAGAAATCAATGAAGAGGCAAATGCAATGAGCATCATTGAGTTGCAGGCACACCGAGAGGTTAACACTAGGTTAACCACTGTTAACTGACCCCAAGATTTTTCCAAATGCTTCCTTAGAAGTGCATAAAGTCAGGAAATCCTCCCAAGCAAATGCTCACAACAGTTCCTTTTTGCCAAGCATTAAGCAAAGAACAGCAATCTTGATTACCATTTCATGATTTGTACAAAAATTGATATTGAGTGTTAATCCTCAGTTGTTGTCCACTGTAATTGTTGAGGCAGGGTATCTTGCTATATCTGGAGTTTCTCACTTACAGTTCATCCGGTTTGCCAGCTTGCCCCAGGAATCCCCAGTTTCTGTCTTTTAAACGAATAAGATTATAAGCTGCCACTGTCGCACCAGAATTTTATGAGGACCCAGACTCTAGTTCTTACACGTGTGAGGCAAACATTTTATTCACTGATCCATCTTCCCAGCCCGCACATATTCACTTTGTACTGAAGACCTCACAAAACAGTGGAGACTGATTTTGCTGCTCTTATTGCAAGTTATTATTTTTTAAAAAAACTATCTTCTTTCATTTTACATACCAATCCCAGTTCCCTCTCCCTCCAATACTCCCACTTCCTCCACCTCCCTCCCCACCCAAGTCCTCATCCTCTCCTCAGAGAGGGTAAGGCACATTGCTTTGAAGAAGGACCAAGGCCCTCCTTAGTATGTTTTGGTTGGGCAAGCTATCCCTCCAAAGAGAATGAGCTCCAAAAAGTCAGTACAAGCAGTAGGGATAAATCCTGGTCCCATGGCCCAGCAGTATGCCTAAGCCATACAACTGTCACCCACATTCAGAGGGCATAGTTGAGTCCTCTTCTGACTCATTCCCTGTTCAGCTGGAGTTGGTGAGCTCCCATTAGCTTAGTAAAAGCTGTTTCTGTGGTATTCTCATCATGGTCTTGACCTCCTTGCTCATAGTATTACTTCTCCCACTTTTAGACTGCACTTTGGGGGCTCAGCACAGTTGTCTGCTATGGCTCTCTGCCTCTGCTTCCCTCAGTTGCTGGATGAAGGTTCTATGGTGACATTTAAGATAGTCATCAATCTGACTACAGGGCAAGGCCAGTTCAGGTACCCTCTCCACTATTGCTTAGGGTCTTAGTTGGGGTCATCCTTGTGGATTCCTGGAAATTTCTCTAGTGCCAGGTCTCTTGCTAGCTCCATAATGGCTCCCTCAATCTAGATATCTCTTTCCTTGCTCTCTGTCTCTGTCCTTCCCCCATCTCAACTATCCTTCAAGTTCTTCTCCCCTTCTCTTCCCCTTTCACCTTCCCTTCTTCCACCCTATGCTCCCAATTTTCTCAGGAGATCTTGCCTATTTCCCCTTCTTAGGAGGATCTATGTTTCTCTGAGGGTTCTCCTTGTTACTTAGATTCTCTGGGGTCGTGGACTATAGGCTCGTTATCCTTTTCTTTACAGCTAGTATCCACTTATGAGCGAGTACATACCATGTTCATATTTCTGGGTCTGGATCACCTCATTCAGGATTTTTTTTTCTAGTTCCATGTATTTACATGCAAATTTCAAGATGTCATGTTTTTTTTTTTTGCCGCTGAGTAGCACTCCATTGTGTAAATGTACCATGTTTTCTTTATCCATTCCTCAGTTGAGGGCCATCTAGGTTGTTTTCAGGTTCTGACTATTACAAATAATGCTGCTATGAACATAGTTCAATAAATGTTCTTGTAGCATGCTTCAGCATTCTTTGGGTATATGCCCAAGAGTGGTATTGCTGGGTCCTGAGGTAGGTTGATTCCCAATTTTCTGAGAAACCACCATACTGATCTTCAGAGTGGTTGTACAAGTTTTCATTCCCACCAGCAATGGAGGAGTGTTCCTCTTGCTCTGCATTCTCTCCAGCATAAGCTATCATTGGCGTTTTTGATCTTAGCCATTCTGTCAGGTGTAAGATGGTACCTCAGAGTTGTCTTAGATTTGCATTTCTTTGACAAATAAGGATGTTGAATATTTCCTTAAGTGTTTTTCGGCCATTTGAGATTCTCCTGTTGAAAATTATCTGTTTAGTTCTGTACCCCATTTTTGAATTGGGTTATTTGGAATTTTGATGTCTAATTTCTTGAGTTCTTTACATATTTGGGAGATCAGTCCTCTGTCTGATGTGGGGTTGGGGAAGATCTTTTCCCATTCAGTAGGCTGCCTTTTTGTTTTATTGACTATGTCCTTTGCTTTANTCTTGAGTTCTTTACATATTTGGGAGATCAGTCCTCTGTCTGATGTGGGGTTGGGGAAGATCTTTTCCCATTCAGTAGGCTGCCTTTTTGTTTTATTGACTATGTCCTTTGCTTTACAGAAGCTTCTCAGTTTCAGGAGGTCCCATTTATTTATTGTTGCTCTTAGTGCCTATGCTACTGGGGTTATATTTAGGAAGTGGTCTCCTATGTCCATGCATTGAAGGTTACTTCCTACTTTCTCTTCTATCAGGTTAAATATGGTCAGATTTATATTGAGGTCTCCAATCCATTTGAACTTGAGTTTTTTTGCATGGGGATATATATGGATCATTTTGCGATCTTCTACATGTTGATAATCAGTTATGCCAGTACCATTTTTGAAGAAATTTTCTTTTTCCATTGTATAATTTTAGCTTCTTTGTAAAAAATCAGGTATTCATAGGTGTGTGGATTAATATCTGGGTCTTCAATTCAATACCATTGGTCAACCTCTCTGTTTTTATGGCAATACCAAGCTGTTTTAATTGCTGTAGCTCTATAATAGAGCTTGATGTCAGGGATGGTGATGCCTCTGGAGGTTCCTTTGTTGTACAGGATTCTGTTTGCTATCCTGGGTTTTTTGCTTTTCCATATGAAGTTGAGTATTGTTCTGCAGAGGCCTGTGAAGAGTTGTTTTGGAATTTTGATGGGGATTGCATTGAATCTATAGATTGCTTTGGTGTGACTGTCATTTTTATTGTGTTGATCCTACCTGTCCAAGAGCAAGGGAGATCTTTCTATTTTCTGATTATCTTCTTCAGTTTCTTTCATCAGAGAGTTAAAGTTCTTGTCAAATTGTTCTTTCACTTCTTTGGTTAGAAGTGAATATTTCCTAGATATTTTATGTTACTTGTGGCTATTGTGAAGATTGTTGTTTCTCTGATGGTTTTCTCAGCTTCTTTATCATTTGTACGCAGGAGGGCTACTGATCTACTGATTTGTATTGCATTTTTAGGTAAGTCAGCAATCTGTCTGTCTGCATAGCACTGATTTTCAGTTCATGGCCTAGGTGTAGCCATGCAGCAGCTTTATGATTGCTCTCTCTTTCTTTTTCTCTCTAGGTTAACCTTTCTCTCTCTTATTCATATTTCCCTTGAAGCGTACTCTAAAATGCACAAATGCAACAACAATCCCCTCCTATTTAGTGCTTCTAATAGCAAATATTCCTTTTACTTTCATAATAAGAGTATTCAACATTTTTCACCTTTTCTCCAGCCTTTGAGAACTTGAACTCAAGAGTATGTGGTTCTTCTTTCTCTGCCACACTCCTAGCTTTATATTGCACTCAGATGTGGTCTCAGTTGCTAGGGTTTGTAGCTATGATTTCAACCTTGCCCTTCCTTCTGCTTCCTCAATTACCCTTTCCCTCAACTTTGCATGTTAACTGCTTATCCATAGTGCAAACCCATGAGGTAGCTGTTCAACTTGTCCATCTTTATCTTCCTCATTTAAATATTGTCTCTCCATTCCCCAGTGCTCTTAAATATCTCAGTCACTGTCATAGGAGAAAAGGCTAGAGCCCCCATACATAGCATTTATTCATATCTCCTTTCAGATACCCAATAAATATCCTTAGTCTTCTAGAACAACCTCTGCCTTCAAGTAGATTACCACCAAGAGAGCACATATACATGTCTTGAAGAGACGTAGACAATGTGCAGTTTCCTAGGAGCCAGGATTCCCACTCAAAACCCTAGAAACTCCTGAAGGAAAGCATGATATCCCAAACTTCACGACACTTATATGTGTTTCCATGAGGAAATCTTATGCAAATGATAAACCCTTAGAGGTCTCAGTAGGGCAAGTGACTCTTGGTATTTAAATACAAAAAGACAGCACAAAGATCAAGGCATTTTGTGAGTTCATATATATTAAAAGTATCTCTGCACCAGGAATGAAGCTTTACCCGATCTCTTTTCAGTTACTGTTCCTCTTAACTCAGGCTAAAGAGTGGCGATGCTGATTATCATTATAGAGTATGACAGTTAGAGCTGTCTGAAAGGCATTTGAGAATACAGCTGTAGTGCTGTGTTGTCTTAATCAAATCATTCTCTATTGATTGCTTACAGTTAAAATTTTCTGATGCGCTTGCACAACTGTCCCCAAGAAGTGGGGCTAGCTGCTGCAGCTTTATTATGCCATTGTCAAGTCTACCACGTGATATATAACCTGATGGAATCATTTTCAAAGTAATAGTAATCCAAAATTTTGATCAGCAAATGTATTATATTGATGACTTATTATTGAGAAATTACTAGATAATTTTTGAAAGTAAAAAAAGATGAGGAATGCTATTTGTGACAAATATAAGCAAGAACACTGTTTCTTGTACATTCTAAATACAAGTCTTTCTGATTTTGAGTCCCCTGTTCGTCACCCTGAGTATCCTCTCATGCTGCTATCAGAGACAGTATAGAGACAGTATCCTTAGGTTGCTAGAACCATTTCTTTTGAATTTGGTATAACTCATACCCAGGAACTTGAGAGAAATCAAAAGTCAAATAACACTTTCCACTGTAGCCCTGAGTTCACCAGACTTTTTGTGTCTCTAACAAATACTCAAGATGAACACCTTAACCTGTCATTTTGACTGAAGGTTTCAGCCAATGATTGTCTATCTTTGTTGTTTTGGGGCAGTGGTGATGCTGAACATCATGGTATGGAGCATGTGGTAGAATAAAAATCAGCTTTCATCATGGTAGCTGGAAAGCAGAGAGAGAGAGAGGAAGGGGCTGTAATGAGATTTATCCTTCCAATCTCTGCTCCTCATGTTCTTTCCTCACCAGACTCCAGCTCCTACCTTTCATCACTATTCCCAAATGTCATCATATTGTAATCCATCAAAAAAAAAAGCTCATCAAATAGGTCAAAGACCCCCAGGATTTGTCTTAGTTTACTATTTCTCTGCTAAGATACCTTGACTAAGGAAACAGAAAAAAACAAGTTCAGAGGGTGAACTTTGACCATCATGGTAAGGAGCTTGACAGGAGGCAGGCAAACGGGGCACTGGAACAGTAGTTGAGAACTCACATCAACAAGCAAGAGACAGAGCGCCGGCTAGAATGACACGGACTTTTGAAACACTGAAGCCCACACCCTGGTGACCTAACCCTTCCAACAAAGCCCCACCTTCCCAAACAGTTCCACTGTACCGCCAACTGGGGAGCAAACAATCAATATATGAGCCTATGAAAGGAATTTCACCCAAGATACCGCAGGTATAGTCTCTTTCCATAGTTTATCAGTTCTGAAACAATCGTCCAATTCAAGAGCTTTCCAGGAACATTCCATAACCCAAACGTATGATTTTCAGAGATGTTTTTGGTCTCTTTCTAATGAACAATATAAACACACCCATAAACAGATAGCATGGTTTTAAAATGAGCATTGGAACTAAAATATTTTTAAATCACTAATAAAAAATAAGCAAAACAAGTGCTACTAAATAATCATGGCCTTCAAAGGATGAATTCAAATGCTGTAGAGTTCGCAGCATTACTTGGGTAGATTCTTTGGTGTGTTGCAATGGCTTAGGTGGACCTTATTCTTGTTAGAGAAATACTCTGAGAATAAGTCAGTAAATCACAGTGTGTCTGTCCAATAGAGTATCCCACCACAATCACAAAGAAAAGTTATGAAAACCAGTCCAACATCATATTTTATGATATTGTTTGTTTCCTAATACAAAGTAAACAGATATAGGTTGACTTTAGATAGTACATCGAGAGTGACCTTTAATATGCTTTATTTTTATGACTGTGCTCTACTGATTCAAGACCATGGAAATCTATAAGCATTTAGGGCTAGGTTCTACAGTTCCATATTAAAATATTATATGATTCTTAGACATTTCATATTTGTGCCCCACCAATGAGCCAACATATTTTATTTTTGAAAGTGTTCCCTTGCCTTCTTCAAACAAGTATGAATGTACATATTTGTGGATTTCTGTGAACATGTTTTAGTGAATTGGTATTATAAAACTAATGATGGATTTCAGGTAAAGATGACATTTTAAATATAAATATATTTTTGTTACTTTATACCCTATTAAAATGACTACATAGAGTCTCTTTAGAGGTATAGGCAAAGAGAACAGAATGGAAAAGGAGATATCACTAACAAATTTTGGAAATAAATATGTGGTGTCTGTGACTCTGTAGAAAAAGAGAAGGAACACTAAGCTGATAGCACACAAAGGTGATGGGAAGCTAGGTTTAAACCCTAGTACTGACTCAAAATTAGGCAACGCCAGGTACCTCTGAAATGGAAGGTAAACATGGTGCTTTTCAGAATCTGGACCACTGTGGAGTGTGTACCTGAGAAGCAAATTGATTTTCAGATTGCTTCCTTATTCTGCTGAGCAACATTTCTCTCTCATCCCAGCATGAGCCTGGAGTTGCTCTTCCTAGAAGATAGAGCTGAGGTTCTTCTTAGTAAAATAAGGAACACCATGAAAGAATTATGCCCATTTCTAGTTTAAACTTTTCATCTGGATGTCTGGAGGGAGAGTATGCATGGTTAGAAGTCTAGTAAAAGCAGCAAAACCAGCTTTCAGGTTTTCAGCGTATTTGTATAAGCAAGATGACACATCATCTAGAGTCACAATCATTGGGAAGATTTCTTTGGAAAACAGAAATCAGAGGCTGTGGTAAGTAATTTGTCTGAGAGATCAGATAAATAATCATGGAGTTACTCAGATTTCTGAGTTAGGGCTCTGCATGTTCTTTTGTTGCCTCTCTGTCTCTGGACCTCTCATTGTCTTCATTGTGTTAATAATTTTTGTAAGTTTTGGCAGCTTAAAACTTGTTAGAAATTGTAAACCACACATCTAATATCATTTCTTCTCTATGCCTCTACTACAAATTCTGCGTTAGCAATGGGTTTCCAGAAAAAGACTGAGGGAGGGAAGATGGGGGAGGGAAGAAGAGAAGGCGGGAAGAAGGGAGAGAAGGAAGAGACAGAGAGAGAAAGAGAGAGAGAGTATTTGATTGAGATATTCTTAAGACAGTAATTCAGGAAGTAGTAATTAGGATTTCCTTTCTCTGTATTGAATATGCGAATGCTTTATGTCTCTATTTTCTGTGTAATTAGCTATCTTTGCTATATGCCATGCAAATAAATGGTTCCATTTGTTTTTTGTTATTCACAGCAACTCAAGCAGGCATCAAACCCACTTCTAGTACCTTTTTCCAATCCACATTGGTGATGTTATTTGATAAAATGGTTGAACATCTGAGCACATAAAGAAGGAAAACTCTAGAAAATAAAGTTTACTTTGCCATGCCTCGGTGGCATTTCTTTGAAGGGACTCTTACTAGCATTTGACAGTAGAATAAAATGCATTTTGTCATAGGAATTACATACACACTTGTTTGTGTGTGTGTAAAACGTCAATGCCTTCTATTTATGTTATCTACAATTTCAAAAGAATCAATAAATAAAGTGTCCTTGACAGTGGCTGAATATGGCAACTCATCGTGGTTCATCCACTACAAAGTTAACACATCTCATTACTCACCATTGTTAGGTACAGTGTGCTGTCTGTGGTCACTTCCTAGAAGCCACATGCAGCTGAGACATTCCTTGTTGTTGTTGTTAAAAGTCAAGTATTTTGTTCCCATTATGGCTAGGGAACAACTGCAGTGTCTGCCTGCTAATGCCACCACATCTTTTTTAGAAGGACAGCTGGCAGCTTAATGTCTTCCTTTCTTAAAGAGAAAAACAATGCATCTCTTACTCGTAAGTCATAAAGAAATTCTGCACCATCATGGGATCATGTCACATATTTCATAGTGCTCAATTTTGCCATGAAAGTTGAGAAACACAAATGAAAGATAACTGACGTGTTTTAAGAATTGGTAACAGCGAACAGTAAGTCATGGGTGGGCATAAAATTTCACATGTACTTAAAGTAAGGGGAGTCACAGTTCCCACTGGCATTCGGGGTATGAACGTTAGAACCATTTCCGATGCCCAGAGCAACAGTCAACCTCAGCAGAGGGTTGTCAGCGATGGTTTGATTTGATGGGGTTCTTGTTACCTGCAAGAGGACTGAAGTAGGGAAGAAAGGCAACTCGACAGAACAGACTAGGTTGGGATGAAGGCTGGAAATGACATTACAGGTTCCTTAGAAGCCAGAGTCAGCTGTGACACTTTCCCCACGATCAAAGGCACAAGTGCAACAAACCACATCTGTCTTTAATACATAAGAGGTGAAAGAACTGTGATCCATGATTTTGAAAGTGAAATCGTTAGCAGAATAATTGGTGAAATAGGATTAATGCCACCTCCATTAAGGAGTATTTGAAATAACTAAGAAAGAGTAAGAAAGACCTTCGTAATGATACAGTAAAAAAAGACAAGTATTAAACATTACAAATAGACCAAGTGTACCCGGGGATTATTTACCAGCTTTAATGTGGTAACATGGAGTGCTAAATGGAACAATCATGAGCTGTCATTTTCAATGAAAAATGGTATCAAGAAAGCTGCATTGAAAGGGTCAATTTTTTTCTTATTGATGGCAGTATTTTTCATAACTGTCTTTTAGAAAACAATATGTCAATATATGTAATGCTTTATCTTTCCTGGGTTTGATAATCCTTAAAGCAGCAAGTGGAGATGATAATTTGGAGACCTCTTCAAGGCATTGGTTTGGAAGGCTCTTAAATGTCCAATGTAGGACAGCTTAAATAAATGGTGACAAAAATGAATTGTTGTACACTGTAATTATGACAACTACATAGCAACATAAAAATCACTTAACATATCCAATTAGGCAGAAAATTTCAAAATTATATTTAATAGGAACTATAATATGATTACAACTGCATAAGAAAAGACAACTGCTTTATTCAATATTCTTTAATGCTTGACAATTTGCTAGGCCTTTTTCTTTGATTACTGTATTTTGTCTTTTTCATAGACCCTCAGGATTAAAGAATCTATACTTATCTGGCATAGAATAGATACAAAACTATTTTAAATTTTTGAGAAAACATTACCCCCATGAAGTTAGTGCAGCACATGGAACTCAGTGGGTTATTTAAGGAAGTAATCTAGCTTCCTCTCACTTCCAGGGCATTTATGAGGCAACGATACAGAAAGTCAGCATTCTATTACCCCCTAATGACAGTTTAGCACAGATACCATCAAACATAGTCTTTTACAATCTATACATTATTTTTATGTTTTTAACATCATTAACATTTAACCACCTGGAAACTGACTTTGGGTGATTAACCTTTAAGAAATGAACGACTTATTTAGTCACATGATTCAAAGCTATTGTCACATAACAGCACAAACATGCTTAAAGACATAGGGTCTGTGGGAAAAATGGAGACAGTAAATATAAGGAGAATGGGTGGGTACTACAGAGTCTGACAAATGTTCTCATACAATGTGACATGGTGATCTGAAATGCAGGCAGTGAAGAATAATGTCTCAACTCTCTGAATTCTTTTCCTAAAGGGAGAGACTCACAGGAGTTTCCTCTCCAAGGCATCTATGAAGAAGCCATATACAGAACATTACATGCATTTACCATCTGTGCTGAAGTTCAGGGTACTGGGACAAATTCTTGCATTTCAAGCTAGATTTGAGTTTGGTCCAGGCAAGTCTTCTTGAGAAAGCTTGGTTTCCTCCATCCATTAAGAACTTAAATGCTGGTTTAATTCTGTGGAAAGCTCTACTCAACTCAGGAAGTCACCACAGTTTTGATTTCCGTGACTTATGGCAGAATATTACGCATGCCCAGTTGTTATAAGCAGAAGGAAAGGGCAATGCATTTGAAAGAAAAGAGACATTATGAGTACAGGCTGAAGTAGAAATCTACAAACATACCCATACACATGTCTCCATGGATATAAACATGCACATAATATATGTAATGCATAGATGTGTGGTCCTCATTAAAAATCCAGCCAAAGGTTTAATATAGACCCTGGAAGCTGGAAGAACTCCTATCATTTACCCGATGCTGTGTTGGGTTGTTTTGTATATCTGCTCTTATTTAAGACCTTCAATGATTTTGTTAGGATCACCTGTTTTCTAGCAGAGGAAGCAAAGACTCCATGCAGTTATAGAATTTCCCCGAGTTTTCTTGCAAGAAGTCAGGAGGTTCCAACCTAGGACTGAGTTTATGTCTCTTACTGTTTCTTTTCTGTTATGCCTCCTGGCTGTAAAATATATTGATGGCTTCCTACATTACAGCAATGGATTTGTGTCTCCAATCCATTCATTCTCAGCAAAAAGCCACAAGACACTGAGAAGCCTGGCCAAGTTTTATTTTTCATTAAGTGGAGTTATGAGAATAAACAAGAAATACTGCTAACATAAAGTACAATGGACCCTTCTGCTCAGGAATGAAGAAGAAATCCAAGGAGAAACCGAATCAAGCCACAAGTAATAACTAGATTTTTCTTTTGGCTAAAGTAACAACACAAGGATTTCTTACTATTGATGCTCTGTTCCTAGGTCTGAGGCAAAGCCTAGAGAACTCTTGGATCTTTTATTGGAACAGTGATTACCCCACAGCAGAGCAGAAAGATCTTTTGTTGTTGTTATTGCTGTGTATCAGATAAACTACTTGGGTTACTCAATAAGAACCTTACAGTATAATTTTAATAGAATTCTGAGGTGGAGATGTAATTTAAGGACATTCCATTATGTTGCACAGTTCCTCTCTACATTACTCAAAGTATTTTATGAACACTAACTAAGTTATTTAATAATTGACAGGAATTCAGTCATTATCTCTTTGACAAATTACCTTTTCAAACTTTTTAAAGAAGTCTCTGGCCAGTGATTAAATGGATAGCAGCATGTTGAACAGGAAAGCTGAGCACTTCCCAGACATTTCTCCATCTTCTGAAGAACAGAAATGAAATATAACTTCTGTGTGCAATAAGATACATCTAAAATCTAATTCGGGACTATGAGGTTTTTTACTTAGCTTCTTTAGTCTTGGGTAATGTTATCTTTTTGTACTCAAGGTCTTGTTTACAATACCAATGGCATTATCACCCATTTGCTCCCCCCCCCACGCTGCTGAAGCCTTACTCAGGACATCAAGCCCATCAGTATAATGTATGCTTTTTTAAAAGCCACTGACACTATTTTTGTCCTTCAAAGAAGACAATGATTCCCAGATGTCTGTAAACTGATTCTATTATCTGAGCTCTGATATCTCCGGCTCCACAACTCTCTCTGGCTGAGGAGCTTAGATACACACCCTGTTCTCCCTGAATGTCATTGTCTTCACCTGCCTAGCTATGCCACCTGCAATACTGATATGGACTAGATAAAATCTGGAAATCCATAGTGACTGTTGACAAACATATATACATTTCTTAGCCATTCTCTGAAAGGCTTCACTGTTTTGGAAAAAAAAGGAATACTTTAACTTTTAGCTTCACATAAATAATTTGGTTTAGGGTCTCATGAGGGTGTGAACTATTTGTCATGCAGTCTAGCTGTGCCATGGTCTAGAACACTGTCTGGTATAGCAGAAACTTTCAATATCATAGCTGCTGTATAAGAAACACCAATTGACCACTCCATTAGTAAGGATGTGTCAATCAAATGCACATGGACAATATAAGACTGCATTAGAAATTATTTTAAACTCTCAACTTTTAGGAAATAGATAAAAAAGAAATTATTTTAAACTCATTAAGACCAAGTATTTGCTCCAAAAAGCTTTTCTTAATGTGTGTAATCTTATGCTATCTACTGATAGCCTTTAGAATAGTATAGAAGTTTAATAGACATGACCAGAGTGAATCCTTATTTGTATTTCATGTATATGACAGCAGAATGAGCTATCAAATGGTGCACAAATCACAAGGAACTCCTACTCTGAGTGCCTTATGCATTCAAAAGTAGACATGGTATTCCATGCAGCACAAAAAGCCACTTTAGATGAGGTGAGAATCAGCCACTATGATATAATCTCATGAATAATCTCTCAGAAGTGGAAGGGAAGAAAAATCAAATGGTCTCCTTGCCATGGAGCAGCAGATACAAGAATGGTGTCCAAGAAGAGGGGTGCACCTCCGCCAGGCCTCCTGCAGCCCTCCAGAGAGGGAGCCTTGGCGCTGCTGGGGAGCCTTCTCTGCTCTGCCCAGGGATTGATAGATGGGTTGCACTGTTTAGATTTTCTCATCTCAGCAGTTTTGTGATGGCCTACTTGTAGCGCTCATCAGAGAAGGCCCTGGATATGATAGCACCTCTAAGACTTTTGAAAAGTGAAAATTGCCATTTCAAACCTTTTCAATTGTTTTCTGTCTCTCGGACTTAAATTTGCATTTATCATTGTAGCATCGTCTCCTTTTCCAGTGAAACACTTCATGAGCCTTTTAGATATACTAACCCCAAGCAAGACCCACCCAAGTTCCTGGAATTAATAGAAATCTTGTTCCACTTGAATGTGGAAGATTGAGGCAGAGAGTAGGTTCTGTATTTGGAATTGTGTCACTGATCATTCTGTAGATATTTTTGTGTGTATGTGAGGGTATCCTTTCATTATGCACTTCCATATACTTGAAAGGTGCAGGAGCTTACAACTGTATTGCTATATGCATAGGATACTGCAATAAGGGAATGCTTAACATACAGAGAAAGGAATACTCCAGTGGATTACGTTTGGTATGACTTGACGTAAATTATGTGTTTTAATACATGAAATATGATTTTATTTAACAACAAATAAAGGTAGTGTGATTTTTTTCTTGCTTATATTTGTATTCTTGTTTTTATTACTTGAGAATGTCACATAAGTATACACGGTACCATTTCTATCCCCCATTTTCCCTTTTTCCTACCCATCTTCTTGTCTTTTTTATGTTATTATTTATTTGTTTCCTTGCAACCTACTGAGTCTAGTTTCTGCTGCTCTTATGAGCACATAAAGAGCTGTCCAGTGGAGTCTGGGAAACCTACAGGTAGTCTCACTTCTGAAGAAAACTGGCTCTTCCTTTCCCAGGAGTTATCAGTTGCTTATAGCTCATTAGCTACAAGTAGAGTGTCATGGGATATTTCTCCATTCACTTTGGTTTGCTCTTGTGCAAGTCTTGTTCAGGTTGTGTGTTCATGGGTGATTTTTCACAGTTGTCCTCTGGCCCTTTAAATATTTCTGCCCCTACATCCATTGTTTTATGAGTCTACAATGAGTCTTTGGGGTCGCATGATATACATGTCCCATATAGTAACGAGAACTCTACACTTATTCTCTGTACTTTTGACCTTTTGTAGTTCTCCATATTAACCTTTATCTCTTGCAAAAAGAATTATACCAAATGAGTGTTGAGCTGTGCACTAATGTGTGGGTATAAGGATAAGTATTTAGAAGGCACCTTGATTCTATGTACAGTTAGCAAATGAATAGTAGTAGGTTCTCTCTTAGGTCTTTTGGCCTCCTTGACTGCAGGTCCTTGGCCAGGTTTATAGAAACTGTCCTGAGTTCCATCTTATAAAGCAGACCTTAAATCCAGTCAAACTCTGTTGATGCACCCATGACCTTTGTGCTACCATACTAAGCATATCTTGCCTGCTTGGTCATTGCTGTAGCTTCCAGGCTTCATGTCTGAGCAAGACTGTTGTCAACCTTTCTCCCCAGTCTGCAGACCACCTTTGAACACTATGAAACCTAGAGAGCAGGGAGAAATCTTCCATGTCAGTATCAGCATGATTTCTGGAAGTCTTGTGTTCAAAGTGTGTATTGTCTTCAGCAATAGGTTCCTAACATTAAGTTATAGTGGGCACAAAAGCAATAGCAATATCCTTTATAATTTTGTGAGTCTCCAGGACCCAGTTGATCAACGACTTCAAGGGGGGTATCTCACCTCTCAGGAACTAGGCTTTGTGGTTGGTAATTGATGGATTCTGGAAGGAACATTCTCCTAGTCCACCTTGATGTAGGTAAGCAAATTAAACTCTTAAAAGTGTGTGTGTGAGCCGGGCGGTGGTGGTGCACGCCTTTAATCCCAGCACTCGGGAGGCAGAGGCAGGCAGATCTCTGTGGGTTCGAGGCTAGCCTGGTCTACAAGAGCTAGTTCCAGGACAGGCTTCAAAGCTACATAGAAAACTTCTCTCGAAAAACAAACAAACAAACAAAAAAACAAAAAGTGTGTATGTGTAAAAAAATGGAGAGCAAAGAAGGGGAGATTTAAATTTGAAGGAGGACAGAAAGGTAAATCAGAGGAGGGAATGGGAAGGGAAGGAGGATTAACAAACACTAGGATTCTTGGAAAAGCCACAAGTGTGTGTATATGCATCTATGTGCATATATATGTATGTATATATGTATACACACATATACACACACATATATATACACATGCGCACACACATACACATATATATACACACGCACACACATATATAAACACACACACATATATACACATGTGCACACACACACATATACACACACGCACACACACACATGCTTTTGTGTGGCCTAGGCTACCATGAACTTGATATGTAGGTCAGAATGACCATAACCCCTCAATCTGATGCCTTTAATATACGCTCATTATTATTTTAGTCACCTCAGAAGTAGACTGAATGTACAACCAATTAGAAAATAGAATTTAAGCTCCCCGATGGGCTCATCTCACTGGTCCTTATTGCAATTATGGCCCAAATCTGAAGAGCAGGCACACTCCTACCAGTGTAGAGCGAGGCAAACTGGTCCAATGCATAACTATTGCAAGGTAGTGGTCCCTTGAAGTACCACATGTCACACCTCCTTCCTGTGATGTGTATGTAGCAAGGTACAAATTATACGGGATGACTTAATATTCTTTATTATTCTATTGTCTCTTCCTATAAAATGGTAAATTCTGCAAGGGGAGGAACTTTGTCTAATCATTAGCCATGTAGTGCAGGGCTTTTGTTTGTCCTATTCCTAGTATTGTGCCTGCCTAAGCTGTGTTCAATAAATGTCTTTTGACTGAACAAAGTACTTTGAAGGATACAAGAAGCCGCCAGCATCCTTACCCAGGTACCACTGCCCTTATCCTCTTTCCCTTTCATTAGCCATTATGCCCATGCATCTTGTACCTTCCAGTCTCTTTTCTTTTCTGTGAGGACAATTCTCAGCAGCCTATTTCATGGTTATGTCTCCACTGTGGCATCGTTCAGCTTGCTCCACGGGGAAACAATCAGAAATCATATAAATTCTTCTGAATCAGGGTTCAGTTCTGCATCATGAGCTTCCAAAGCCAGGACAACGATATTATAAAAAAGTAAGGGGTGGGGACCTCATGCTACCCTATTAATTTTTTCTTATCAAATATACAGACTTTACCTGTAACATTACCAGAAGGCAAAACTTACAGTGATTTATTATCTCTTTGGGAAAGACATTATTGCTTCCTCTTGAGATAATAAGATCATAAAATAATGATGATATTACTAACAGTAAAAGTGTACTTGGTTCTTGTAAATTTTGGGGGTACTGCTGTTTGGCCTTCAAGTGTTTGATCACATTTAACCCCAAAGTGACACTGAGGCCGTTGTTAAATTAAGAAATTGAGGTTCTGTGGGGTGCAACTGTATACCCATTGTTGTTCCGCAAGAAACCTCAAGGGAAGAGAGAGCCCACGCTACATTTGTCTGCAGCTCACAAGCACCGTGTCATACTAATTGCATCTGTGCAGGGTCCCAGCTTTCAGTGACAGGTGACTAATGGGAGATAGACAGGGAGATCAATACTCACAGCACACAGGCTTAGGAGGTGGGGAAGATAGGTATGAATGGAGACAGCTGAACGCTCTAAGGAAATGGGCATAAGGTTTTGTAGCTCTAGGAAGGCTTCTGGGGGAACAGCAAGGAAATGGATGAATTTGTGGGCCCAGTGTGTGTGTGTGTGTGTGTGTGTGTGCGCACGTGTGTGCTTGGGCGTGTGAGTGTTTCCATCACACAGGTGGTGAAGACAGCAGGGTTCATGAGAGACAGCCTTGCAAGGACAGAGTGATGGCGGCCCAGCTGCTTCCAGTGATACTGACCCATTCTGTCTGAATGGAAAACACAACAAAATGACGGGGAAGCGGAAAGCGTGGCTGTGAGGAGATGACGCTGAGCAACAAACTGTCTCACATTGTAATACTGGAAGAAACAACGTGCTTTACTTAAGCGTGGGCTGCTTGTGCTTGTACAAACAGAGAAATCACCTTTGAAGCTACAGAAAAACAGCAGCGCATATCGGGCCTCATTATGTTCAGGACTGAGCTCAGGAGAATACATTTCAGCACGTGTTCCAGATGCTTCTGATGATATCCCACGGTTCACACTGGGAGAAATGTGGCACTTATGATTCAGAACCACTGAAGCTGTTAAAGAAAGGATAAAATAAAGAACGAGATCACATCTGTGGTTTACAGTCTCCCATATCCCTCTCAGGAGGTCTGCAGGAAGAACTCTCTCAAAGAAGACGCTGCTGCCATGAGGTGCCAGGTGAACCAGGCAGGGCTGGGCTGAATAGGGAGAAGGGTCACAGGAGCAGGTCCAGACCCATAGGCATCTCTTCTCTGAGATTCAGTCTTCAGGGGAAGTTGCGAGACTCCATCTGGGGCTATGGTAATACAAATACCAAATACTAGTTCCTGTTGGAGCAGAAACTCTGACACAAAGGGAAGTCCTTGAAAGAAACCAAGGCTGACGTGCAGAGTGATTCAGCCTGAAACATTTTGAGTTGCCATGGCACTTTTGCTTTCAAATAATATTTGGGGGGATGTTTCTCACTCACCATTGTTCTTGCTTGACTGAGTAGCATCAAGGCCCAAGATGTGGCCCTGCATGACAAGGTGAAGGGATTGAGCAGGTTGTATTCATTTATTCAGTAGTTACTGAGGACTTGCCACGGCAGGTAGGAACAGGGAGATAGGGAGAAATGATCTAGGCTCAGCATGCACGTTATCCTGGGAGGGATGAAACGGGGTGACAGGATGAACAATATGACCAGGCCCTAGGAGAGGCCTGATGCAAGTCTGTAAACGTTTAGAGCTGGGAGAGTTGGTTGCTGCTGGGTTGATCATCCAAACGGCAGTGGGTCTCAGCAGAGGGATGGGGCTGTGCATACAGATATCAGATATGAAAGGAATTTCAGGCTGAGAAAATAGTTTAAGGGAATGACTAGGGAGAGCTGATTAGGGACTGAAAACAGGCATTGGCGCTCGCATAACATAATTGAAGCTTGAGGTCTATAAATGGTTGGAAGATTGGAAAGAACAACTACTATAACAAACTATGCTTACTGGATGTTTCTCATGTATGGGGAATGTTCTAAGAACCTTGAATGTCGCAGTAACCCTAGGGGGTGGTTCCCAAGTCTGCCAAACAGAAGAGCCTTGAATATTAGGCTTAATGAGCTGGACTTATTCCTCAGGCCAGAGCTTTTAAAGAGCTCTGCATAGGCCAATTGTTCCACAGAGTGCCCCAGAAGGGAACTGGGTGGGAGACATGAGAAAAGAAATACAAGGGACAGAGGGCCCTTAAGTCTAAACTTGAGGTAAATTGTCAACCAAAGACAGTCTTTCCTCATCTGGTTGGTTGTTAAGGTTGCAAGAAAGGTTCATTTGGAGAATACTTTGTTTTCTTAGTTTCTTAAATCTGTGAAACATTTGTAGTAGTAAAGTGTTATGATAAAAGTCGAAATTACAAAACCAAAATTTATCTTGAAACTTGTGCAGGGCCCTCTATAGAGGAAATTCTGTTTTGAAGTTGCTCAATTGAAACTGGAGAGATGTCACACTGGTAGAGTGGTCACAAAGTATTAATTATTCTTTTCTAAGACAGGGGTTTGGTTCCCAGCTCTCAATGGAGGGCTCACAAGTGTAAGTGTCTGTAATTCCAGTACCAGGGATCCAACATCTTCTTCTGGCCTATGCAGGCACCAGGAAGAGACTTGGTACATGTTGACTGAGGTTTTATGTCCCACCCAGTCCACAGTCCCACAGCCATTTAGTTTCAAAGAAACACACAGAAGTCTACATTACTTATAAACTGGTTGGTCTAATAGCTCAGGCTTTCTTATTCACTAATTCTTACATCTTACATTAACCCATTTTCTTGTCTGTGTTAGCCATGTGGCTTGGCACCTTTTAGCAGTGAGGCATTCTCATCTTACTTCCTCTGCATCCAGGTGGCGACTGCAAATGGACCCTTTCCTCATCCCAGAATCCTCCTGTTCTTGTCACCCCACCTCTACTTCCTGTCTGGTTACCCTGCCTCTACTTCCTGCCTGACTACTGGCCAATCAGTATTTTATTAAAACAATACAAGACCGTTGTCATACAATGGGTATAGAGACATGCACTGGGAAAAACACCTGTACATCTAAAATAAAATACAGGATTAAAATAAAATAAAGGATTAAAAAAGTTAAAAGTCATTGAAATCTTCTAGGCTACAGATAATGGAACACAGCGTTTGGACAGGAGCAATGGTTATGGTGGTTGCAGTGGGGAGGTAATGAATGGTTCTCAGAGGGAGGGCAGTGGTAGACTCACAGGGACTTGAACAGTGGGTGGAATGAGCTTGGGAGGACAGAGAAAACTGTGGGCTTGATAGGAATACATCAACCAAAGTCCCGGATCCCTGGAAAGAGAGGAGGAGCTCAGGGCTGGGCTGACTGTAATTAGGTTCTAAATACTCCATGTCTGTGTGTGAAGTAATTAGCTTCCTGTTGGAAGGACTCTGCGGTTACTCTACACCTCACAGAGCATCTCCAATGAAGTAAGAGTTTGATAAATCTGTACTGATTTAATTTTACTATCCCATGACATCATCTCAGATTCAAGTTAGAGACAAGGTGGAGACAGAAGGTGACTTTGCTTTGATTATAAGTGCTCAGTAGGAATAAAGAGAACTTGTGGATAGAGCTTCAGGAGTATATTCAGAAAGCAGAGTGATGCTGCAGACAAAGCAAGGAAATTTGCCATGGGGGTGGGGGTTGTTCAAATCCTGCCTCATCCATTTCTCGATGGGTGGGAATGTTTTATTTGTTAAATGAAAACAATAATATCTGTCTGAAGTGTGACAATTTGTGTCCTGCTCCACCATCATGATACTTTATAATTTGGTGTGAAATATGAAAGAAACTCAATCCCCAGACTGCTTTAAAAAATGATTTGTCTTAAGACTCCTTTCTGTATCTCAGGTCATACACTTTAATACCCTTAATGTGTGTCTTTGTATGGAAGGAGGTTTAGGTAAATTAGTGAGAACTCCTGTGGTATTCTCTAAAGCTTGTGCAGGGGTGACAGATTCACGAGGCTGGGCCCTGAGTCATCAGTGCAGCCCAGGGAAGATTAAAGCCACCTAGTTAGAAACGAAAGCACTGCAGCAGGACCATGGCATTCTCCTTAGGTGCCACATGGGAGGGGAGAAATCAGCACAGCTGAGGTCATTTTATCAAGTGTTTTGTCTTTTTAAAAATCATGTACAGAAAGAAGTATTTATTAGTGTACCCTAGATATAATTTTTTGCCCTTTTTTTGGAGAGAACATACAGACAGACAGATGATTCATACGTACGCACACGTACAACTTTATTTTTTAAAAATCTACTTTCTTTACTTGAAAACAGTAGCTGTGGAAACACTTGGAACTGAAGTCAAGTACCAGGGATTTAATACCAATGCTACTTGTAATTTGCATAAATTACAAAAGTAATCAATCTCGCATTGTTTTAAGTTCAATGAGTACACAGCAGTTGATGACTTTGCCTGGGATAATCCTTTCCAAATGCTAGTCTCAATTCTAAAGGGCCTGCTGAATAATACTGACTTTCCCTGGTTTGACAATAGTCCTCTGCCCACAGAGGGAGTCTCCGCTGCAGGGCTGAAAGACAGTTGTGAAAGCAGGCAGCACCTGGGATGTCTCCAGGTGTTCCTCCTAAAATGGCTTAGGGGGCAGACATCTACTGCGAGCCTTGTGGTTTGGCTTTCTTTGGGTAAAGTCAAAGCTTGGCATTAGCCCAGCAGGGGAAGGGACAGGATATGAGCGTGTTCTTACTGTGTGTTGCTAAAGCTGGCTTAAACTGGCTTACAAGATCCCATTATGACATAGGCAGACATTTGGGAAGCTAGCTGCTGAGCGTTTGGTGCCTCAGAGCAGGCTGTAGTGGAAATATTTACATGCCAGGAGAAGGAAAATATTTCCCATAGTCCCCTCAGAGCTAGTTGTCTAGCATACCATCAGCAATGATGATTACAATGGTCTATGTTTCCCAGAATTAAGGTATAGTTAAATGAATCAATGTCATTTGTGCGGGCCAGCCATGATAATCTATCTAAGTCTGGGCAGGTCACCCAAAGGAAGTTCTTTACTTCCTCCAACCATTATCACCTGGGACTCTGGCCTTCAATGAATTTCAATGGAGGCTGGAATCTCAATTGTTTATCCTGAGATGATGCTGGGCTGCAGGAACCACAAGCTGAGATCACCCGACCCCCACCCAAGAACAGACCTTTCAAAGGAAATTCCAGGTGTTGCAAGCACTGTAGATAGAAACACCTGCCAGAGCACAGTCACCAGGAAGCCCTAGACAAATGTCAGCCAATCAGGGGTCTTAAAACCTCAGAAACCCCTTACCCCCACCTTTACTACTATAAAACCCTATTCTAATTGAGTTCGGGGCTCTCTGGTTATTCCAATACATTGGACATGCGGAGAGACCGAGTTTGTAAACTTGATTAAAATAAAGGCTCTTTGCTTTTACATATGGG